>JAPEVG010000050.1:0-138587 GCA_029747595.1 Trametes cubensis
GCTCTGAGGCAGATGGGTTCGGCCCTTCGGAGTTGTCGAACATGTCCACGACAGCGTCCTCGACTTCGCGCTCTAGCGTCGCGAAGACGTGCACGAGGCGCTGGGTGCCGGTCTCCTCCTTCTCGAGCTGTTTAATGCGCGTGCGCGACGCATGCGAGGCGAGCGAGAGGCGGGTCAATACAAGGCTCAGAAACAGGGGTATAAGGACGGGAGTTAGGACATAGATGAGCTAGGAAATGGGCGCAAGGTCAGCTGCCGTTCAGGTTGTTGGACTTGCAAGGTGACGATGTCTACGTACCACGTTGTACGGGAAGCTAAACTGTAACGCGGGCGGGAGCAGAGGCCGGTTTGGCTTGAGCTCCTTGAACCACTGCGCGGTAAACGCGCGAGGCTTCGGCGGTCTCGTGGTCGATTCTGGGATAGTATACGACTTGATGATAGGCGCATACTCCTCGTCAAACTCTCTGTAGGCGGCGCGAAGTGAGCGACCAAGTCCGACGTGAGCCCATGTATGAGGGCGTACATTTTGATGCCGTCTTGGACGTGGTTCACGAAGATGTCCTCGAGCTCGATCGCTGCGGTCGGGTACGGGACAGTGACGTCGTTGACGGCATTGGCATATATGCGGACGTGCTCGAAGAGGGTGAGGGCCTGATAGAACAGTCGGTCTGCAGAAAGATCATTATTCGTCAAACCTGCTTCTTTCTATTCGCTCCTGATGGAACTCAGAAGGGGACGCACTCGGATCAGCCATGACCTCCAGCAGCGGGCGGCCATTCTTCGACCACTTGTCCACGACGTAGAACTGCTCGCCCGTCCGCGACAAGAGCTTTGGACCGAAGAAGGCGAAGAGGGAGGAGAGCACGGTCGGGTAGCGCGGGAGGCCGATGTGGGGCGTCGCGACGGTGTTGAAGTTGACGGGCGTAACGGAAGTGAAGAAGCCTCGTTGATGGAGAATCCTGTTGAGTGCTGTGTGAGTACTCTGATCTGCAGGCGCATCTGGACTACAGAGAATGGTGTGTGCATACCCGACGAGGTACCGCGCGATGAGCCCGCCGAGGGAGTAGCCAGTGACGGAGAACCGGGTCACCTTCCTGCCTTCCTGCTCCAGCTTCTTGATCTCGGCATACACCTACAAGCCCGCACAACAAACCACATGAGCGCGCCCGCGCAGAAGAGAGCGCAGCCGTACTGCATATAGTGAGTGCTCTGCTCACCTCCTCAGCCACCCGCTCGCCTCCCCAGTCGATGCCGTCATACGTCCCGTCCTCCTTGTTCGTCTCCGGGACGAGGACGTGCAGGACCTCGCCCCCAGGGCCTCTCTCCGGCGTCGCCTGCCCGCGGCGCTCCTCGACGACCCTCCGCATCTCGGCCAGGTGGCCGGGGTTGCCCCACATCCCGTGGATGAGCACGAGCAGGTGCACANGGGCCGCCGGGCGGGGTGCTAGCGCTCGCCGAGCTCGGGGATGCGTCGCCGTCAGCGTTTTCGGAAGACTTAGACATGCCAAGCTGAAGAACTAGAGAGGGTATCGTGGAGAGAGTGCAGTGGTTTTGCAGGGATGTGTACAGTCGTGGAAGAGTGTGGGTGTAGAAACATTATGAAGGACTTGGTGAGAGCGGGAGCTGGTGCTGGGCCCACGGTCGACGGCCGATGGCGGGGCAGCCATGACGCGTCCGATTGGCATCACCATCTCCGACTCGGCATATCCAACTCCATTCAGCTCTCCATCTTGCATCTTGCAATGCACCAGCCACCACTTTCCTCCTTACCACCTCAGAACGTCTCGGAATAGCCGCAGCTGCGCAGTGCACGCCTTATACGCGCACGGCATGCCGGGCTGCGTCGTAGCCCGGGGGTATTTCATCGTGATTTAAACACATTTTCAATGCTGGAAAGCGATGCAGCTTTTTGCGTATTTCACGACCGAAAGACCGAGGCTAACAACTCCCAGTCTCTTCGTGTCGTCTCATCCTGCGAGTAGCCATTATGGCGGTACTGTTATTGGTATCAGTATTTGACTACTCACACCATCAGCGCGATCCACCATCGTTTCAAGCACACCTCGGCCGGCGCTCCGACCCAGTTCGAGATCAAGCAGCCTCATTGAGCAAGTATCATATTGTACAATAGCAACAGGACGTCCAATTCGCAAAATCCACAGCACGCAACCCCAGCCCTCACGCACTCAACTGAAACTACGCAGCGACGCGGTCAGCCTTCGGACGGGGCGAGACGGTGTAGAACCCATAAGTCACCTGCAGGACCATCGACGTCGCCCACGGCGAGAGGTGCTGGTCCGGGCCCAAGTACGACCAGCTGCTCGACATCGACTCATCCTCCTTGTACCTATGAAGCCAGCATTGTGTTCACATGAGCGTGATGAAACGACGGGCGAGGGCGTTTGACACGTACCGCTTGAGTTGCCCAGAGAGGTTGGGACCACGGACGACTTTCGGGAAGCTGAACACCGCCCGGAGGACCTCTGCGATGATCTGTGGAAGTGCAGTGCTCAGCCACAATCTCTCACTACCAACCGCCAAGGACCAAACGCACCTTCGAACTCAAATCAAGACCGAGGCATCTAGTTGGTAGGCAGGCCAAACGCATCAGCTCGGGGCGCCCTCACTGACAGGCTAGAGTATGCTGAACCACTCACTTCGCAGATCCATCGCCTACGAGGTACTGATCGATGCTCCGTGCAGGCATAACGCTGTCGGAGTCCGCGAAGCCTTGGCCCTGTGACCACTTGCTCCTCAGCAAAATGTACAAACATTGAACGACGCAGCCGACACATACGCTGATACCAGCCTCCTCGATATTGACGAAGACGCGCTGGTTCGCTTCTAGCGAGCCCTGGCTCACACGCACGCTGCTCACAGCCTCGCCTACACCATACACAAAGCACGGAACCGATCAGTCACAGCCGCAGATCCTCATGCGAGAGACTCACGGAAGACACCGCGGAAGGTCGGGTCTAGGCGCAGGGCCTCGAGTACGAAGCCCTGCAGCTGCGCGTCGTCCTTCGGGTCGCGCTTCGGCCGCGTCGCGAGCGTCTGCACGTCGACGGGCTTCAGCGGGTCGAGGTAGAAGTTCAGCACGTTCACCATCGCTGCGGCAACGTCAGTTTTCCTCACCTACATACCCTTGGTTGTCACGAGGTGCGAAACGTACCTTGAGAAAGCTCCACGGTCGCCCCGACGAGGAGCGCGAGGATGAGGTTACATTGCGCATCGGTATTGAGCCCAAGCGCATGCACACGGTCGGCGAACTCGTCCCTGTTGCTCTTCGTCTGGCGGGTGAAGATGTGGGATACGGTCTCGAAGAGGTTGGCCAGCGACAGCTACGGGAGTACGACGACAAATGAGCTTTCGTCGGAAGCAGAGACAAGGACGAAGCTTGAAGCGCACCCGTGAACCGCCAAATTGCTGGCGGATGACGCCCCGAAGCTTCTCTACTGCGGTGGTCACCGTGCGCTGGAGCTTGGAGAGGTTTTCCGCGCCGACATCGAGGAAGAGGTACCTACAAGAGAAAGTAAGTCCATGTGTAGATGAACCACAAAGTTGCAGGCAAACTCACGAATAGATGTCCGCAAGCACGTCAAAGAGCTCCTGCGGGGTATAGTCTCCAACACTGTCCGGCCCACCCGTCTTCAACCGAATGCCCGTCTACACTCCCACTCTGTCAGTGCGAATCCTTCTCCTGGCAGCCTCCTCCACACGACGGACTCACCAAGTCGCACACCCAGTAAATCGGCACGAGCCTGAACACGTCCCTCACGATGTCGACGCTGCGCTGCGCCGTCCCGACGCCCGTGTACGACGCGTGCACCATCAGCTCGCGCGTCTTCTCGAAAAAGAACCGCCGGATGCGGTCCTCGCCGCCCGGCGCGCCGACGAGCGCATCGAGCAGCCCGCGCTGCTCGCGTGCCGCACGGGCGGGGTCTGGCGAGGCGATGAAGAACCTGTGTTCAGACGGTGTCGACTTGTCAGAAGGGTGCTAGTGGCGAAGATGAGGGAAACGCACCCGGCCCCACGCGTGATGCGCAACGCCCTCTCCGGGAAGCCCGCCATGAAGCCCGCCTCGTCCTTCAAGATCTTGCTCGCATCCGCATACCCACTCAACACCAGCGGTGGCTTCTCCCCCTCAACGCGCCTCAGATCATACTCGTCCTTCGCGCCGAGCTTCGTGAGAATCCGATCCATCGACGGCGGGGTCATGAGCGGGAACCACGTGTACGTGTTGTCGCTCGCGTACTGCCCAGGCAGCGTGCGCAGGAGAAGCCGGCCGAGCATGCTCCCGTTGCCGGGGCCGTCAGCGTCGCGCTGGCAGTCGGCGAAGCCCCAGGTGGTGAAGTTGAAGGGTGTGTAGTCGGCGGTGAAGAACCGGTCGCCGCGCGTCAGCGCGACAGCGTCGCTCAGGATCGCACGGCTGATGGTGTATGCTGCCCGGGGTGGGTGCTTAGAAAAGAGGTCGAGACGATGAGAATGTACTTACAGGGGCAGAGGCCAGCGCCGTCCACAACGGGCTTTGCAGCTTCGGCCTGGAGGCCGACGTAGAGCTCCAGGCGGTCGATATTACCATACAGTTTCTCCGCCGCGTTCGCAATCTCTGGGTCAGGGTTCCACTCGAGGAAACTCGAGTACGCTATCATCCAACCAAGGTTAGACCCCCGTTGTGCCCCGTGCACGAACCCGAACTCTAGACTTACTCTTCAAGCCGAGGAACTACGATGACGACGCATTCGTGAGCATGAATGACGCGCGGAGAGGGTCGTGGGGAGAGAAGCACGCACCTTCCGGAAGTCGTTCAGGGAGCAGACGCCCCACTGCCTGTTCTGCTCGATGCCCATAATCTCGTGGAGGCGCATGACGTGCGGCGTCCCGCGCGCCTTGAACGCGCCCGCTGGGTGGTCCGTTCTATTACCCGCAACCCGTGAATAACTCAAAGAAAATCGAAGGAGCGGAAGAGAGGACGTACGCGTTTTTCAATATGTCCGCCAGCGCCTTGTCGTCGAACTTGTCCGTCTGAGGGTCGCGCTGAAGGCCGCCGAACGTCCAGTGGGACGCGTCCGGCTCCTTGGCCTGCATCCTCTTTGCGACCTCCTTGAAGTCCTCGATACTCACCTGTGTGAATCAGCCGTGTGCGTCGTATCAGCAAGTTAACCCTATATCTGGAGGTTAAGTGGAGAACACTCACGGACTCGACCGTCCGCCCGGGGAAGAGCTGCGCCGAGAGCTGCTCGACCCACTTCTCGTCCTCTTGAGACGTGGTCGCATGCCACCGGTACAAGCAGTTGAACTAGATCAAAGTCGCCCATCAGCTCGCTCGCCCATCCAGACCGTCACCCTCAGATCAAGACATCGTACGCACTTCGACACTGCAGATATTCCCCCGCCCACGCTCGAACAACGAATNGGTCCAGATTCCTGACCTCCTCGAACGGGTCCAGCCGCCAGTTGTTCCCCTGGCGCACGAGTCCAAGGATCGCGCCGAGGTAGTCCGCAAAGACCGCCGAGCCGAACCACGCGCAGTTGATAAGCCGGGCGGTCTGGAAGAGGTCCTCTTCCTGCGCGAGGAGCTTCTCGTGACGGTGCGGGTCGTCCTGGACCGTGTCCGGGTCGATGTACGTGCCGCGCTCGTTTAGCTGCAGGAGCTTGCGCGCGATGTACTGCCAGTGCGTTTCGAAATTTAGCAGTAAGTTCACGGGTACCTCCGGGGCTTATGGGGAGCTTACGTTGTGGTTGCGGTTGAACAGGACAAGGAGGACGCAGACGGCGGGAGGGAGGAGCAGGAGCCGGTCCTCGGCGAACGTATCGGGCTTAAGGAGCCCGCGGCCGTCACGCACGCGGACCTTGTCCTGCGCATCTTGGTTGTGACCGTAAAGGGGCGCAAGATCGATGTAGGACGATGTGTCGTTGATGTGGACGTCCTGGTGCGACGTCCGGAACACGCTGCGAGGGCACAGGTCGGCACGGGCGCGAGATGGGCAGACTCGGACAGTACTCACGTGTGGATGACGAGCGCGGCGAAGGAGAACATCATGCTGGACAGACCGGCCGGATGGGGCACGAACTGCGGTCGGACGTCTACCGTCAATCTAACGAGCCGAGGACGGTGGCGGTAGAAGCTACCGTACCTTCTCGCGCCGGAGGAGGGTGTCAAAGACAAGGCCGGCATCGGGCATCTCGTTACGGGGGAGGGGGTGCGTCTGCTGCACACTGCGCGCGTAGGGCGTTCCGGCCTTTCCCAAGTCGGGCATGGCGGGGTTGTTGTTGGAGCCGTCGGCGGAGCGGTACGCGTACTGTGGGCCGATGGACGTGCTCGGTGGGTGGGGCAGATCGTTATACACTGTCAACGCCACAGCTCGTCAGCGGTAGCTCCGGTGTGGCGGGAAGCGAGGAGAAACTGACGGAGCTCGACGGTCGCCGTCTCGAGTTTCTTCGCAAGGGGGTGGTCCGAGTTCGTAGCGAGGTACATCAGGACGTGCTCCAGCTGCCGGTCGCAAAAGGCAATCAGCAAGCGGTTATCGGCCAGCCACAAGAAAAGCAAGAGACGCACAAGCATCTTACGATCGTCGATGGCGTTGAGGTGCTTGATCCCGTCGATGATGCTCTCCTGCACGTACAGGCTCAGTGCGTGCTCTCTGGAGAAGCGAACCAACACTTACGACGGTGGAAACATCTGCGGACAGCGGCAGATGTTTCCTCACCTGAGAAGGGAACCACACTCAATATCAAGACCACCGACGCGATCGACGAGCGTGCCCACCTGGTCACGAAACTCGTGGAAGCCCTTCATCGTCGCCGACGGGCTTGCGGAGAAGGTATCGCCCACGTTCGCCGACGTGCTATTGGAACGCGAGATGGACATCGTACGGGCGAAGGCTCGGTGTGGGCGTGAGGGACCTAGAAGTGCGGGGGCACGAGATGACGCCAGATCGCCCGGCAGCGGCAGATAAATACTGGGCAGGTGAGCGATAGAGGCTTCAACGCTTTACGTACCGCCATTGAGCGATGTGCAGTCCTCTCCTGGCACCCGGCTCGCACCTCCCCCGAAGGAGTAGATGAGATGGGAAAGGTGGACTGGGCGCTCGTTCGAAGACGGCGTGGGCTGCCTCTCTCGTCGGATACCATGCCTTCGCCCAACGTCGCGCGGAGTCCGTAGGCCTTGTGGAGATGTGCGTGCCAACACTCTCTGTGTGATTCGCCAGGGGGTGAGTTAATGTCAAGGGCGGAGTGCTATGAGCAGGAATAGGGCCGCTTCTGGCCGGTGTGGTTGCTTCCCTGCATGGCGGGGCCCGCTAGCACCCCGCGCACGCTGCAGACGAGTCGATTAGCCTCCTTACTCGTCTAATCGAGCCCGCCGATCCGCCCCGCTCGTGGGTGCGCATTGCCTGTTCAAACCCAGCAAGCGAGAAGGTCAACATACGCGTCTTCCGGATCCAGAAGCCCACGCGCCCGAGCTCATTCGCTTACGTCGGAAGCAGCAGATATCCGTTGTCGCGCCGTCTCAGCAGGACGGATGAGGGTGGGATCGCACGATGCGCACGCGTCTCGCAGACAAGGTCCTGAGCAGAACGTCAGAAGGGAGAGGATCCATACAAGGGAGACTTCAAACCTTGTTTGATGGTCGCCTTCAGACCAGGTACAGCCATTGCCGTATGCACTTAGCTCGGCTGCATCTAAATCGCTTCCCTGCCTGCTGCCAGTGGCACGCCTCCAGCGCAGATCCGCCTGAACCGCATTAAGCTTGTCGTTCTCCGGCCCCTTCGCCGCCAACCCCAGCCGTGTCTATATGGGCGCGCCATGTGTGCCGGTGGATACACGCGGCTACGTACTGTATGTACATGGAGCGCTGGCTTGGAAGCTGCAAGCTGGAAGGTCGACAACAATCGCTAGCTGTCAACAATTGCGTGTCGCCGCCCGCTGCATCCTCTTGTGCGGTACCGGTACCTTGGCGTGACAGCTTGCATGGCACATGGTCACCGAAGACTCATCGCTACTTACTACTGAGCCGGCGGTCGCGCTTGGGGTTCGCAGAGGTGTAGTACGAACCCGGGTACTAGAAAGACGAATCTTGTCTCGGATTGCTGGTGCCAATCGCAAGAACGCTTTACTATACAAGCGGAGGATTCTGAATATACTCGTGGGAGAGCGATGTGACTACTAGGAACGATTAGCGAAGGAATGACGTCAGTACGGGGTGCCGAAAGGAAGCGCGGTTAGACCAAGGCTTGAGCGAACGACTCACTGATACACGGCGGGGAGTGCATAGGCGGCAGCGCGAATTTGAGGTCGGGGGTCGGGAGCAAGTGCTGTGGAGGAGAGGCAGGAAAAATTGAGCAGCCAGAGGGGAAAATTTGCAAGGGTGCGTAGTAGACAGCACCACTTGAAGCGGATGACTGAGGGTGCCATGTAGGCGAAGGCAGCAATCATAGGGGGAGAGGGAGTCAATGAGGCGGCAGGCTCGCGCGGCGGTCCTTCGCGTGTCGCAGTGGAGTCGGCCGAGGCGACCATGAAGTTCAAGCAGCGATGACGCTCTGACGCTGCCCCGCATCCTGAACGGGCATGAGCACAGTCCATGGAGCGCGTTCTTCGTCGACAGGGAAGACCGACTCCAGCTCCCAGCCCGCCTCCAACCCAGCCCTCGCATCGCTTCCGCAACACTGGACGTTGAGCCATATGTCGCATATCCGACCCTCCCGCTCAACGTCGCTGACAGAGCGTCCATTGCTGGTGGAATGGCCCGGGCCGTCGCTCGTCGTATTCGTTGATCGTGCTGAGATCCTCAGGTAGCTGAACGGCATGCCCGTATGCTCAGGGAGCGAGTAATCGAACCGTCGAGCGGAGTCCAGGGCGGTGCTTGACCGAAGCCCGTACAGGACTGCAGTTGGAGCGTAGCCAGTAGCCGCAATCAGCACGGTTCACACTATATACATGCCACGAAATGACGTACAGGAAACAACAGGGTCCTCGTCGATCGCGGGCGCAACCTCGACGTCTATGGGCCTGCTGCTGTACTTGTATCGTTGGTTTCCCGGGCGGAGTGGCCCAGTCAAGACGGACTGATGGCGGACGGAGATGTTTCTGTAGATGTCGGTGTCCCTGATGAGATAGACGCATATCCTGCTCGTGAGGACCCATTTCAAGGACGACGAGGACAGCACAGTGCGCTGGTGCTCGAGCAGGAGCTGGTACCCGACACGAGTCGAAGAACGCCCTGAAAAGGCATCGGCCGTGACTGCGTGGCCTTGCTGATACGTACGTGACGACTCCTTGATCTCCATGACACGCAGCGCGTCTCCGCACCAAGGCGAGAGCTTCACTTGGGAGGTAGCGCTCCAATTGCGCTCGTTGGGATGTTCAAGGTCGTCGGCAGGTAGCGTGTCGAGGATGGGGTTGATTACCAGAGGCATAGTCGAGGGCCTCATCGGCAGGAGAGATCTCGTAGAGACATTCGCCGCCTCCGTTTTCCGAGCCCTATACGCAGGCAGCAGCCGCAAGACGGTATACTCGGTGCTTGCGTATCCGCGTATAGACAGTTTGGTACGGTCGTGGATGCTGTCGAGTACGGATCCAGGAGTCAGGTCAGAGACCCCGAACAGACGCGCGAGAATGCTCCCATCGTCACGATTGCGACACCGTAAGAGGGCAAGGAGATGAACCGTGTCGCGAGGGTAGGTGTGACCGGCCGGCAACAGGTCTCGCGTTGGCGACGAGTGCCGAGCAGAGGACTCGCCGTGGGGTAATAGCCGGGCAGCCAGCTCGGGATGGAGCGGATACCAGAACAGCTGGATGTGAGCCCCCTCGGGCGTGAAGTTGCAATGGGTGTCGGGGAGCGACGCGGGGCGCACGTCCCCGCCTATCGCAGACGCAAACTCGGCGTCCGATACCGGTACGATGTTGCCTGCAGATTCGAAGCACCGCGGAGAGTCTGCCAGGAGTCCAGATGGCTTCCACCGCGGTGCGTGCATCCACTTGTATGATCTTGTCAGGTCGCCTATCAAGCTGTCCAGGCTACTGCGCCCTTTCTGTCCGCCCCACGCGAAGATGCTCTGGTCCGGGATGGTCTTGATGATCTCCTGTTGTAGCCGCAAGAAAGCATTTCGGCCCTCCCCGTAGATAGTCGGCATGTACACCCCAAAGATCCCAAGAAGCGAGTACGCCTCGTCTTCGATCCGCGTTGTCTGCCGCTTCGACGCCCACGACATCCGGCATGCGACGCTCATAGACTCCACCGTCGCCTCTCCGATCAAGACCGCTACACTCACCCCCGTAGCTTGCTCCAAGAGAGGCGCAAGGCTGAGCTTCGAGTCGATGACGCGCCACGTGTGAGTTAAGAACAGCACGTTCTCGGGCGCGATGAGTTCCTGGAGCGTCCATCCACGCGTGTGCCATCTCGTGGACAGGATTTCGTGGCAGAGACGCTCTGATGGGCGGTATGGCGAGGAGTTCGGGTCGTCGTGGACGTCTGCGAGGTAGGCATAGCAAACATCGGCCTTGCGGTACCACAGGTACATCGAGTTGATCGCTTCGGTGAGCTCCGCGCTGCTCGTCTTGTCGATACAGCACGAGTCCATCCACCCGAGCCCATAGCCGTGCTGGTGGGCAATGGCGCAAAATCCTCTGATTTTCACGGACAACTCCGGGCTATCGAGGATGGAGATTGCGCTGGCATTCTTGCACCGCCCTTTGACTGACACCTGCGACGAGGTACTCGAACGCGAGGCTTTTTGCCAAATAGCGAGTACTTGCTGGTATGATTGCTCGCCTCTGATATCCCATACGTGGGATAGGATGGCATACCGGGTGACTTTAGGATCTATGTTCTCTACGAACTGACCCGTCCGAGTGTTCAGCAGGCGCATGATCGTAGTCTATGGTCGATTATATCAATCCCCACCTTGCGCTGCAGAATCACGGACGCAGCCACTCACCGCAAGCAATCGGTCATGAGATGACTCGTACTGAGAAGAATGACGGTGGTAAGAGGGAGAGGAATACGGGTCGGGAGTCCACTATGAAAGGTAGTGTCAGTAGCGTTACTAGGATACTTGTACGCAACCTTGACGCGGACCGGTGATACAAGTTCCGTATTTGAGTGGTTGCGAACTTCGAAGGCGCTGCGAGTCAGGCATGATCGATCCGGATCGCATTATCACAGTAATCTCGGCCCGCGCTAGAGTCAAATGGAGCTCTAGAATCCGAAATTGCATCCTTTCATAACTTCTCTGCTCTGTGAACATTATCAGCACATGTAGAAGATGCGCAGTGCCGAGCTTCAGTAACCATCCTGTCGACGGTGCGCCTGAGGATCTATAATAGCCTCAGTCAAGGATGACGGTTCGCAGTCAGTGTCATCTCCGGCGTACTAGTTTAACGAACCTTTGAACATGTTTACCTCCTTTTCCAATTCCTGAAGGGTATGTGCCCACGCCATATCTCAGAATTCCTGGTGCTAGCTGTCAACCCTGTCCAATAGATTCGAGGGCGATATGCTTTGGGTCTGGGCCACTCACCTGGATCTCTAGAATGAAGGTGCATATATTCAAGCCACAATCTAAGCTAGTCATATGCATCGTTCACGGGGTGGCTCTAAGACCACACACATCATTTCTGAGGTCTCGCATCGCCTATAAAATACCAAGTACACTTAGTATAGGAAGCAAGGGCCGCACAGGATAACTCTCACCTGTCACTACTGCATCAGTGAAGGTGCCGTGATCTAGAAGATGAGGTTTTGAATCTGGGTTCAAGTGAATAGGCTGTGGCATACAAGTGTGCCATGGCCGTCGATGAAAGAGTCGGAGGTACTTAACATCGAGTGGACCCACCTGGAATACGTGGGCGCTTATGTGTACGGTACACGATTGCAGCGCTTTCATCACACACGCTGCTTAATTCCTACCAAACGCTTGCTACCCCTGCCATGGACTCTCCAGAGCTCTATCACGTCAAGCAGCAGTTCACGCTTGGTATGAGCTCTGTAACCTTGTGATAGAACCAAGCTTGACACCCACACACAGGCGCCTACAAGTCCCTCGTCGACCTCACCCTCCCTGACCCAGACTCTCCCGACTATACCCCAACACTCGTCTACCAAGCTCGCGCACATCTCGCACTAGACAGCCCATCTGCTGCATATTCTCAGATTCCCAAAGATACCGAGAATGTTGCCTTGAAGGCCGTTGCTGCCCTCGCGCACTTCGTCGAGGCGGAGTCGGACTCCTCGAAGGAAGCCGAGCGCGACGCTGCCTTGGAGGAGCTCCGAGACCTCTGCGTAGAAATTGAGGGAGATGATGCGGACGCGACTGAATGGGAGAAGGGCACCGCAAGGGTGTTGGCGGGTACAGCATTTGCGCGTGCAGGTGAGATCGAGGAGGCCCTCGAGACTCTGGGTGCTGGTACCGATACACGAAACCTCGAGGCGTGAGTACTCATATTGTCTCCTCCAACTCTCAACGCAAACCTCTGTCCTACGCCGCTTCTCACCATCGACTCCATTCTCGTACTCTCGTACACTAACTCTATGTATGCCTATGGCTACCTGTGTCCAACCATCGCTGACGTCGTTCATATTGTTCCCCCATCCAGTGTTGGCTACACCGTTCAAATCTACCTCTCAATCAACCGTCCTGACCTCGCCTGCAAAGAGTTCGAGCGCGCGAAGCGCTGGGCCGAGGACGACCTCCTCTTGCAACAAATCGAGGCTTCGATCGGGCTCGCGACAGGCCGTGATGCGTACGCCGACGCACACGCCTACTTCACCGAGCAGCTCGCAAACCCGTCGCTCACCTCGCCTCGCCTCCTGACCGCTCGCGGAGTCGCGCGTCTCCTCCGGGGGGAGGTGCAGGCTGCCAAGAGCGACCTCGAGGAGGCGCAGACGCAGATGGGTGGCAAGCCTGACGCGGAGACGTTGGGCGCACAGGTCGTCGCGGCGGGGTTGGGCTCCGCGAAATCGGCAGATGCGGACCAGCTGTTCAGGTGCGTAGGGTCGTCTATAGTGCCGAGTTTGCGCGCTGACAAGCCTTTAGCCAACTGTCGACGGAGCACCCGGGTTTCCCGCTCGTGCTCGATATTGAACGTAAAGCCCATCTGTTTGATGAGCTT
Organism: Trametes cubensis; assembly: GCA_029747595.1. Lineage (NCBI taxonomy): Eukaryota > Fungi > Basidiomycota > Agaricomycetes > Polyporales > Polyporaceae > Trametes > Trametes cubensis. The sequence goes on from JAPEVG010000050.1 coordinate 13,111, forward strand.
GCTGCCAAATTCGCAGTGCCACCTGTTGCGGCCGCATAGGAAACTCATACAGATATGTATCCTTGGACGCCCTTGTATGGATCGTGTACACCTTTCGGATGGACTGTGTCGCGACCTGTCAGTTGTTCGATGCACATCTCGAAGTGAGCTCTTCGGGCACAAGGATTCGACATGAATGATCATGAACAGGAAACGGCGGGGAGTTTATGCTAACGTCTTTCAGCATCTGACGTGGAATACATTGTCGTAACTTCACTCCCCCTCCCTTTGGCTACTCCGTGAGAACTAGTGTTTCCCAGTTGCTTTCACCCTGGATTGTCGATAGCGTCTCAATCGTCTCGCACTCTGAAAACTGGACAGTCAGCCACGCAGAGCGGCCCGTCCTCCCGTTTGGCAACACCATCTCCTCCTGTGATTCCCGCACGGAGAGGCGCAGGCATCGAAACGGAAAGCCAGTGGAATCAGGAAGCTTGTACTCGAACCTCGGCGGAGGCCCCTGGGACAGAGAGTCGATGGCCTGCCAGATGCTTTCTGCGATAAAAGAATGACATCGCGCCGTTCATCTCAGTTAAGCTAGCTCCGAGCTTCCGAAGTTATTGGCTCGTGGAGTACACACCTGGAAGGGCCGAATCACCCATCATGGCATGTTCGAGGTCGGACAACTTCTCAACAAACGGCTTCGAGTCGAGATCGGTCGGCGTCTTCATAATCGCTTGGTGGCGGACGTGGAATAACACACGGCCGCCGACCTCGCAGAGATGGAAGATGATGATGTGTATCCTGCTCATGAGCACCCAGCCTGAACGAGGGAGTGCGCCGGATGGTCCCCAAGCTTTAGGTATAGTCCCCTTCGCGTTAATGCTGCGCCTATATTCGAGCAGGAGATGGTGGTGAGCGCCAGGCCACAAACGGAAGATAGGCTCGATGGAGGAAACCTCGACTCCCATCGCGGACAGTTTCTCTCGACACCACGGCGAGAGTCTAGCGGAAAGAGGGGGCTGTTTGAACGCCGTGTTATCTTTCGATGGCGCGATACTGGAGTCGAGAACGGGGTGGATGACCAAGGGAATGCCAGAGGGACCTTTCAAGACTTCGTACAGGTCGGGAGCCTTGATCCACTCCTTCCATTGGCATGGCAGTGCAATGACTCGACGAGGAGGATGATGAGCTCCACATACTGCCAGTCTCGCACGGTGGTAACCGTCGGAACCCCGGACTGGGTCCAACTCGTTTGAGGAGGCGGTGGCGGTGAGAATCAAAGCCAAAATCTGCCCTGCGCGATTCCGACAGCGAAGCAGAGCAATAATGCAGGTCTTGGTTTTCCCATCGCATGAGCAGGGTGCAGATAGTGTCTTTGAAGGCGAATCGCCGGCAGGAGGCAGGTTGTAGAAGGACGGATCTAGCAGAGGGGATGAGTACCATAGCAGACAAATATGAGCCCCCTCGGGCGTGAACGTGCATGGGAGGTCCAGGAGGCCAACAGGAGGGAGAGAGTATCGTAGGACAGACGCGAGTTCGTCGCTCGATATGGGTGCTACATTGCTCGCGAACTCGAATGCTGCAGGGGATGCGGCCAGGAGGCCGCCAGGCTCTCGGAGCCAGCGATTGGGACGGATGCTCTGCAACCACTCCTTCATGCCGCCAGATTCGACGCCGGAATAGCTCGGTACGACGCCCCACGCGAAGATGCTCTGGTCCGGGATGGTCTTGATGATCTCCTGCTGTAGCCGCAGGAACGCATTTCGACCCTCTCCATAGATAGTCGGCATGTAAACACCAAAGATGCCCAGGAGCGAGTACGCCTCGTCTTCGATCCGCGTCGTCTTCCTGCTCGAGGCCCATGACATCCTGCAAGCGACGCTGACAGACTCCACCGTCGCCTCCCCGGTCAAAACGGCTGCACTTATCCCCGTAGCGTGCTCCAAAAGAGTCGCGAGGCCGAGTTTTGAGTCGATGACGCGCCAAGTACGCGTCAGGAACAGCATGTTCTCGGGCGCGATGAGCTCCTGGAGCGTCCACCCACGGGTGTGCCATCTCGTAGATAGAACTTTTTGTCGGAGACGCTCCGATGGGCGGTATGGTGAGGAATTTGGGACATCGTGGACATCCGCGAGGTATGCGTAGCACATGTCGGCTTTGCGGTACCACAGGTACATCGAGTTGATAGCTTCGGTGAGCTCCGCGCTGCTCGTCTTGTCTATGCAGCACGAGTCGATCCATCCAAGAGTGTAACCATGCTCACGGGCGATCTTGCAGAACCCCTTGATCTTGGACGACAACTCCGGGCTGTCGAGGATGGAGATCGCATCGTCTCGCGCCTCCCCGGAGGCGGTGAGTGAAGCAAGATGCGAGCGATTCGCGTTTTGCCAGATGGCCAACACTTGCTGGTAGGACTGCTCTCCTCTAGAATCCCACACATGCGAGAGGGTCGCGTAGCACGCGCGGTGGGGATCCACATTCTCCACGAATTGTCCTGTTCGAGTATCCAGGAGACGCATCCTACAAACTAGACATTGGCTATGTTATGGAATTATAGGGGCCAGGAAACGGTGTCGGTGGGCTTACCCTCGCGTAGCCAACGATGGATTTAACTCGGCGCAGAGAGAGCGAGCCGCGAAGGGACTCGAAGACGCATCGTGGCCGTGACAAGTGCGAGAACCCGTAGTCGATGATGGTTGTCAGGCTTCCGTGCAATTCAATACGCCACACCGGTCGCCCTTGTTGTTGAACGCTATTGAATGCGGGCTTCTCACGAATGCAGATGTTAAGCGTGGGACTCACCTCTGGGACTATGTGCATTGTAAAGGTGTGGACAACTTGGGTTGGGTGTACGGCAGCGCAACGTGCCTTTCTAAGCCATGTGTACGTTGATATGTGTATATCGTGCATTAGTCTAGTCGATCAACATATCGCATATCGTCCAAGAGCACCCAAACCTTCCCTGACGAATCTACACATACCGTCCAGGATGCTCGACCTGGACGGACACTCGCTGGCCTTTCATGCCCTTGTCCGCCAGTGGATGCGACGAATCCACGACCGCATGTACCGAAATCGTGCCGCCGCACACGCCCCGTCCTGGCCTCGCACTCGGATCTTCCTGCAAGCCGCCATCAACCGCCCGCCCTTCCGACTTGGATTTGCTCCCTCCAGCGAGCCAACTCATGAGCATGCTCCCGCTGCGCTTGACTGACGCGGTGCTCTGGGCCGCGGGACTCGGAGCGGCGGCGGCNGGGGACAACCTTAGGAGGAGGGGCCAGGCCCATGCATGTGCACCAGTGTCGTTGGATGTACCCCGTTGCGGTGCAGCCGTCAACGCGTTTTATAACGAGGCTAGAAGATATATGCGCATATATGCGTCAACAAGACATTGCAAGCGCACGAGAAAAGACGTACCCGAGCGGAAGCGACGTCCGCTCTTTGAGCTCGGACACGACCATCTCCACGCGCTCCTTCAGCGGGACGTCAGGGTCCAGAACGATTGTGTATCCTCCCCAAAAGTTGAGGTAGCTCGAACTGGACGTGGACGAGGGATCCGCTTCCTCGAGCTCGTCTTGCAAGGCCTGGATTCGCGCTGCAAGCGCATCGAAAAGTCGGTCTTGCGTCTGAAACTCGGAGCGTTTCCGACTTTTGACCATCCTAGGGCGTACAGACAAGGGTGTCTTCACAGGAGTATCCACCACGTCTACTTTCCGCTTCTGTGGCACTGTCGTAGCAGAGCTCGAGCTAGCACGCGTGGAAGAGCCTTCTGCGCGATCCTGCGTCCCCAGAGCCCGCAACCGTATAGAATCCTGGTTTTGTTCATCAGCCAGACGCGCCTTCCTCCTCTCCTTCTTGCGCTTGGCTTTGTCGCGGTCCTTCGCGCGACAGGGCTCGCACCACTTGTATGGATACTGCTCGGGAAGGGGCGCAACGCATTGTGTGCATCGTGTGACTGAGAACATCGATATCTCTATTCGTCGTTGAGTAAATGGGTTGCTAGGTCCAAGCGTTGACGAGGACACTTCTTTGCGGGTATTGAGGATTGATTTAGGGAGGAACTTCCTCGCTGAGGCGGTCGTCGCTGCCATTTTATGATATAGCGCTTTGCTGCAGGTCGGCAGGGTTACAATATGTGCGCATACAAAGAGGGCTCTCCAGCTTCGCACTCACCTTACGCCGATGTCGAAGTGCGAACCGTTCAGGGTGCAGGAGAAGAGAAGCCAGACTGTCACCGCTCCGAATCGCTTCGCGACGCGTCGTCACGCTGGCGCGTATGATGTGCTACGATGTGACAAGCGCGTCTGTCACGCGTTTCAACGGAAATGAAAGAGCCGAGCCGAGCCGGTTCGGCTCAGCGTCAGTACTGGAGCTCCGGAGCTTCGAATTCGAAAGGCTATTGCAGTCCTCACACTTTGCCCGACATCAACCCTTGCAACAACTCTGGCTCCTTGCTGGCTTATTTTCAGGACGAGGTCGATGTTAAACAGTGTGATAGGTCTCGACCCTGTCTACGAACTTTGAACTAGGGACGTCGACGGAGCATTTAGCACCGCATTGATTGTGCTCCATTGCGCCGACTGCCATATCGCGCAAGGCTCTCGAACGGTCGACGAGCTAATGCTGTATTTTCCGATCATCCACAGGTGACAATGCACCCGGTTTGCCTAGTGGCCACTGTGGGCGAGGCGCAAAATGAAGCAGGTGACGTCCAGGGTTCCTCCAGGGCTCCGAGGCAAGCCATTCTGTCGGGTATGGCTCTAGCTCAAACTCGCAAGGGGCGGGCCATGCCCGTACTGCCCCGTCGAGAAGGATTCTCACTCCCGAGTCCCGAGCGTCGAGTCCCGACTCGGAACCCGGGGCTCTGGCTGCGCGGCCTTTTCATTTTCTCCCAGGATGAGAAGGGGATGATATAAAGCAGCGATCGACTCCCCGGGGCGCACCCTCTCCTCACTGACATCAGCTTTCCGTTTCACGACAGCCCTGCCACTAGATTCCCCGGGTCCCCGACTCGACCTCACGACCCTTCTCTTTCTCTGACGACCACGCACGATCCGCACACGACCACATTCCCCGTCATGGCGCCGACTTGGGACTTCACACACGGCCGTCACCACCACCACCAGTCGGATTCCAAGCCTGCGCTCTCGCACACCCTCTCTAAGCGCCGCGGCCAGCAGCTGCGCGCGGCCTTCAGGGACCAGGAGCACTCGCCCGACGCGGATACCCCATCCTCATACCACCGCAACGACACCCCCTTCCCGCGCACGAAGCCTTCGGACGAAAACCTGCGCGATGAGCAGGACCACCGCGGGCGCGCCCAGAAAGGCGCTTTGCCTAGGGAGTTCACACAGCGCACGATCCGCCGCAAGAAGAGCTCCTTCGACTTGCGAGACCTCTTCCTCAGCGGAGAGCTGACCTCAACGCGCTCGTCTACCTCCGAGTCAGACGCCTAGTCGGCCTCCTGTCCGATGTGCATTCCGTTACCCGTGAGTGCCCGGCATATCGTTTCGTTTCGAGTCATTGTGGCTCATGTTCCTGCCGTGCTCAGCGTTACGACCCTTCACGAACCTTACGACCCACTACTATCTTAATGCGGACTGTGCACGGACCGCTGTACGTTGTTGGAAGAGAAGAAGCACTGTATCCTTGTATTAGATGGAGAAGAAAAAGTTGTACGATGTCGGCGCGCGCAGGTATGGTATATGTATGTAGGAAAATTTATGCGAATCTAGGAAGGATGGAATATATGTAATATCAGCATTTCGTTCTCGACGGAGAGCATCCTGTGTGATACTCACCTCTTGCCCAACAAACGGCCTCAATCCTCAAACAACGGCCGGAACACCTGGAACGCGTGCTGTAAGCCTACGTCTACTGCTGCGTAAACATTCCCGGCACATACCTTTGTGCCCCCGTCGTTCTGCGTGGGCTCCATTTCCACGTCGTCTACCAGCTCGAAGCTATCCTCCTGTCGCTGGCCGTACCGATAGTCGATCTCGTCGACGTCCTCCTCCATTTGCCAATCCTCCTGACCCCCGCCCGCGTCTCCTTCGTCTCGCTCCTGTGGTGCGCGCTGGGGTGCGGTACCGAACTCGACCTCCTCCGCATCGCCCTCGAGCATCGCCTCGAACTCCTCGGCGGTCATGCTCTCGATTCCTAGCCCAGACTCAATGATCGCGGCCTCCGCCGCTGGGGGAAGTTGCGATAGCTGGGACCCGGGCAGGAACAGCGGCTCCTTCTCCTTCTCTTTCCCCTCCCCCAGGATCCGTTTTCTCTGAGATTGCTGAGAGGGGTGCGCATAACTTACATGCGGCTGAGATGGAGGCGCAGCTCCCCACTGCTCCTGACCGTCATCGTACTGCTCCGCCTGCCGGTTATCGTACGGTTCTGGACTGTAGTGCTGTTGTTGTTGTTGCTGAGCGGCAGTGAGGATCGCCCATGACGGCTGAGGCCCGCGCATCGACGGTGCAGGGTGCATCTCGCGCGCGATTGACGCCTGGTCCGTCCGATGCACGACTGGCATCGGCTTCACCGGCCTATTCGCGTTCCCGCTCCGCGTTCGCTCGCGCGCTGGCTCTACGGCGTAGGCGTTGCGCTGGTTTGATTCCTCCTCTCGAGAGCGNTTTTCGGGCGTTCGCGTGCGAGGCGTTGTTGTTGTTGCCGTTGGCGCGTCGTGACTGGGAGTTGTGAGGGGATGCGGACTGGAGCTGGCTCGCGGCGATGACGAAGAGCGTGTCGGCGAGGTCGCCGCCGACGTCGATGTACAGCGGCGCGGCCGGGTCTGTGAAGCGGATCTCGAGGGAGAGCTGGGATGCCTCTGCGAACGCTATCGTTGCCTGTGATGCTTATGTTATGAGTGAGTCGAGAGTGGAAGAGGATGTGCATACATTGAACTCTTTGAGGTGGAATGCGATCGTCATTGGCGTTTCTCGGAGGTCGTACTCGTCGAACTCCTCCGCACTGATCGTCAGTTCGGTTGTGAGGTTCACGCGCCCTATCAGCGATGAGTATATGCATGTGAGCACCCTCACTGCGGCCTATTATGCATGTATGTCGCGAGCGCACCTTTCGCGTCTACAGCCGACTCGAGACTTCGCAGCTGCACCTCAGACTCGTTGAAGTTCCAAATCAGCTGCGGGTCCGTCTTCGCGCCCTTGCCGAACGGGAAGTGCTCAAGCATGCTCCGTAGCGCTTTTGGCCCGACCGTTATATGCGACTCCATCTCAGCATCGGGCATCGTTGGCGACATGAGGTTGTGCGCCGCGTTGAGCGGTAGTCGATGCGTTTTGACAACACCTAGGAGGCATCGACGAAAAAGGAAAGGGGAAAATCAGTGAGTATATGCGGTCCTAATAGCCAGAAAATATACCATGTTTGCAGTGCAGACGAACAGTGAGCCGGCTCTCCAGCGTGTCACGGTCCTCACGGTCAACCCCATCACTATCTTCACCGAGACGGGGCTCTTGCGAGGCCCCGTCCGAGATGACGAACTCGCACTTCTCGCACGACTTCTCGATCGCCTTGTGCTTCAGGATCTGCAGCAGCGGCTACATGCGCCTCCTCTGAATCAATATTCTCGCCCCCACAGAATCCCACACATGATAAGTAGCAGGCTGCCCACTTTGATGACAATTTGCCCCGTGATGGGCGGCATTTCTGCGAACTCGAGGTCGTCGCCGAGTCCAGCGGGCTGAGGGGCCGCGACGCGGTACCTGCTGAAGAACGAACGGGCGTACTTGAACCGCCCGTATGCGGACATGGACTGGTTCGTCGCCGAGAGCGCGAACGTCTCGGGCGTGGCGATGATGGTGAGCTCGTCCCCGAACTTGGAGAGGCATGTGAGAGCTCTTGTCCAATCTGCACACATTGAATCGTCAGCGAGTTGACTCCCGAGATATTGGGTTAAACCATACGCTTGAGTCCTAGTGAGTCTATGGTTGCTTGCATTGCTAACGTGTACACCGAGGGAGCATGGGTCGTGGTTTGTGGCCAAGTTCCCCGAGCGCGCAAGATGTCCGTGTGGTTGTACGCGTACTTGACGCGTCCGTCACGCGTCGTGTTTGGCCTGGTCACACGCTGCCTGGTCTTTCCTAGTACGCGAAGAGCGCTGTTGGTGTCGATCTCAGACGAGGTACTTGCCTGCACGCCGCATATCGACACACCAGTCGCACAGAGGGCACACCCACAATCATCTCCCGGTAGTCAATCGCATACCATCCACGGACAAAACAGGTATTACCATCATGGGTATACACCAGACGGGGTACATACTGCTACCAGACGACGAGAGACGCAGCCAGCAAGCCCGATGCGCGCAACCCTTCGCAACCCTGGACAACCAACGACAGTACACGCACCGCACCCCCGCCCCAACCGCGTCCAAGGAAGAAGGAACACGAATGATGGCGACGGCGACAACGACGCTAGGGAAGGAACAAAACAAAACACGAGAATTCTAACAGCACTTCGCGGGCGCGACGTACGTAGCGTAGACGTTTCTTTGTATGTAATGCAGGACAGTCGGACAACACGCGCGCAGGTCCGGGCCTTTGCGCGCAAAAACACATTCAGGGGTCGCTGAGCGGAGAGGGGAGGGAGACAGAGGGACGGATGGAGACAGACTAGCGGGAACGAAAGAGTCATTCGGGAGGGAAGCCTTATCGAGACATGGTAGGGCGCGTACACAACGAGCAAGTGAGACAGACCGCGAACGAGTGGATATAGATAGATGAGTGCATGACATGGATGGCGAGGCGGTGCGAGGAGCGACGAAACATTGGGGCGGTCTGACCAGGTCTGACCGTTTACTTGTTCTTGGCGATTTCGCGAGCAGCCTTGATGAGCGGCGCTAGTGTCCGCAGGGGCTCGGACAGCTTGAAGAATGGGTGCTATAATGGGCTATGATCAGCATCTGATATATGCACGCGTTCATCTTCGGCAAAACATACCTGGAGGAGTTCCGACGCAGTTGGCCGCTTCTCCGCGTCGACCTCCAAACACTTCGCAAGATAGTCCCTGAAGACCGGTGAGAGAGACTCGGGGTTTGCGATCTGTGGGGTTCCGTTCGTCGCAATGAGGTACAAAGCCTTGAGAGGATTCTGGTTCAAATATGGCGGTTCGCCCTCGATCATCTCTGCAAACATCTTTGAGTTGACAGTTGGAATGAACAGAAGCCTATGACGCACCGATGGCCATGATACCCAAGCTCCAAATGTCAACCTTAGGGCCGTACTCTTTGCGGGTGACAACCTCAGGCGCCATCCAGTAAGGTGTGCCGACCATGGTAGTCCGCTTCGAGTTCGCCTCCGATATTTGTGCACAGAAACCGAAGTCAGCTGCGGTCGTTCGTCAGCAACTGCAAACCATCCAAGCAAGCGCCATGACATACTGAGTTTGATATCACCGTTCATGCTAAGCAAGACGTTGTCGCTCTTGATATCGCGATGAATGACACCGTGCCGATGAAGATGCTCAAGGCCCTGCGCAGTCTCACGTGAGACCGCAGCAATCTGGCCCTCGGTCATGAGATTTGCAGTGACAACGTCCGTGAGCGAGCCGCCCTCCATGTACTCCATGACGACCCAGAGCTCGTTCTTGTGAAGGAACGAGTCGATGTAGTTGACGATATTCGGGTGCCGCGAAGCACGCATGACCAGGATCTCGTTGATGATGAGGTCCTTCTTAGGTTGCTTGTCGAGGTCCATCTGTTTGATCGCGACCGACATGTTCGTGCCGACCTGGTACGCGGTGTACACACCACCGGATGCGCTAACGTAGGATTAGCGGTGATGCATTTAGCGTCGTTTAACCTTTAGCACTCACCCAGCACCGATCTTGACGAGGTTCCGGTAGAGCTTTGTCGGGTCCGCATCGGTACAGATCTGCTGCAGACGCTTGACGATGTCTGCCTCCTTATCTTTGTCCTTCTCCTTCTTCTCCCGTCGCCTCGGGGTAGCCGTGCCCGCCGCAGCCGCCGTCTTCTGCAAGCTCGCCGCCGCAGCACNTGGGCTGGGGCTGGGAAGCCGGACCCCGGCCCTCCCGTTCCCGATCCCGCATGCTCGGAGAGGACTTGAGGGCAAGGTCCGTCTGCGATGAGCCAGGCGAAGCCTTAGCGGGCTTGGACGAGGTGCCAATCTGTGACTGAGCATGGTGACTGGGCGGGTGGTGCGAAGGGCTTTGGCCGGGTCCGGGCGAGCGGCGATCCCGCGTGGTGTTTGCACGAGCGAGCTGGTCGGAGGGCTTGTGTGGTTTCGTCTGCGGGAGACGCTGTGAGGTCGACCTGTCCAGGGTGGGCGTGGCCGGCTGGGGCGGTGCGGGAGCCATCCGATGAGCGACGGGCGTGCCCGTCGGCGTGGTGCTCGCATGGGCGGGCTTCTTCGGGGGAGGTGGTGCGGGACGAGGGCTGGAGAAGCCATCGTCTACGAACGGTTTCGGCTGGGGCGTCGCCACTGGGGTTAGAGGGGCAGGAGCGGGAATGGCACCCATCTTGTCCCACACAGACCCGTCGCCGCGGTTGTTCTCCTGGTAGAACTTCACGATCTCCATGACAGCCTGAGGGTTCTTCTCCTGTTGCTCCTTGGATATACCAGACTCCTGCAGCAGTTGCTGCCACTCCTTGGGTAGGCCAGTGAACTCGCCCGTAGATGTATTAAAACCGACATGGGTGAGGTGCACAGGGTCGTACGGGGTACTGATTTCCGGCCGCTTCGAGCTGTTGAGGAAGTCGGACATGAAGGTGAACATACCCTTCTTCGACTTTGTGGTGGTCCCGCTCCGTGACCGGCTGCCGGCGGTGCTGATCGTGCTCGGCGTCGGGGGGATTGGGGGCAACGGGGGCTGGAAATCATTGTACTGGTTCTGTGGTGGTCTCGAGTCGGCAGGATCTGGGTAGTATGGGACGTCCTGAGGGCTTAGGACGGGATCGGAGAGACGACGTCGAGCAAGAGAGCCCTGCGTAGCGTACATGTCAGTGAGGTTGGCGGTGTTAGCCCGCGACGGACGAGGAGGAGGAGGAGAGGTGGTCGTCATGGGAGGGCTGTCGTTGAGGTTGTTAGAGCGGGAGGGAGCGGCAAAGGGATCGCGATCGACAGGATGTGTGGTCTGTTTGCGAGGTGGCGGCTTCTGGAGTGAATTGCGGACCCTCGGAGGCGTTCCAGACGAATTCTTGGCGAGCGGCGGGGGCGGGGGAGCCTGTCTGGAGGGCACGAACGAGTCCGAGCCCGGGTAGTTGTTGGCAGCAGCAGCGTGAAGGTGGGCCTCGGCAAGGAGGTCGTTGTACTCTTGGATGGACTCGCGAGAGGGGCGGTGGTACTCGACAGTGATTTTCGAGTGGCGGTTGGAAGGAGACTGGAACGATCTCTGGTTAACCGCGCTCTGCGAGGTCGACATGTGCGCAGTCTATAGGGACTGAGAAATGATGGTGAAACGAACGGAAGAATGGAGGAGCGCGAGCTCGTCGTCGTGGCCAGCAGAAGGATACAGATGCCGCTCGCCGCCCTCGATTCAGGCTCTTTCAGTTTCTGTGCAGTGCAGCACAATCGCAGGACCACAGCAACGATCGTGATGAGCCACTCCCTCCTCCAGGTACAGGTACAACAGTAAAATACCCCTGCAGCCCTCTCACTTTCTGCCCTTCTCGTGCTCAATGACCGTCGGATGCCAAATGGGTGCAGCGCGGCCGTTGTTGTCGAGGGCTTGCGCAGAGCCCAACGCAATCAGCAAGGGGCGTCTACATCGCAGCCATGCAGCGTTTACGTCGAGGCGCTTCCCTTATCGATTTCATTTTGGACACACTGCCTGCCTCATTCGCTCGTTGCTTATAGCTTTCCTAAGGCTCTGCTTAATGGATTCAGGCGAGCTTCCATCGTGCAGCTCCGGGGACCACGTTGAGGTCTCCATCACCATGCTAGAAGCGTACCTTGCGGTCGCAACGCGGGGAATCCATGGGTAATTGGAGAAGTGCGGATGCCTTACACGCGATTTCATCGTCGTAAAGCTCTCAAAGGGTGTTGTCCTTGAATCCCCTCGCCTGTGTTGCGGCCGTACCGCGCTCGTAGTAAATTTTCGACAAATTTATTCGACGAGAAGAGTTTCTGCTTGGTCCGTGCGCGAGAGAGGGCACAAGAAGCGTCAAAACGGAAAAAGGGTTCGAAAATAGAGAGGCGCGGTCACGTGCCAGACGCGTCGCGGTGGCTGGGGATGGACGGTGCAACGCTCCTCCTTCGTGTCCACCACCATCTGTACTCGTTCTATGCGCGAAAGTTGTTCTCTAGCTTGACCTATTTCTAACGGAACCATCTTCCCATCATGCCCCCTCCGGCGACAAAACAACCTATGTCTGGACTTCGCTCTGTAAAGCGCGACTTCTCGTCGAACAGTCTTCGCCCGGCTAGTCAGAGTTCTACTACTTCAGATGACCCGATAGCATGGGAGCCTACTCCGCCTAAGAAACTATCAGGACTCGAGCAGCGTCTTAAGGACATACAGGATGCCCTCAACTCACAGATCTCGTCTTCTGAGAGCACCCTGTCGCAGTCTCAGAGTCAAAGCCAGAAGCGGCCCTCTACTTCGCAGGACCCACCCGCCAAACGCCGCCAGCTGCCTCAGTCTTGGGATGAGAAGCCACACGCATTATCGCAACGTTCAAGGGCGGCGGCTTATGGCGCGTCGTCATCGTCGCGGGCGTTCGGCGCGACACGGCAGGTTAACACCAATGAAACCCTCGTAATACCGTCAGCAACGAAGAGCAGCGCGACATCGAAGCCTGCGCCCGTCTTTTTGAGCCAAGAACAGACGCATATACTCAGATTGGTGGAGTCTGGACAGAGCTTGTTCTACACCGGCAGTGCTGGTGAGTATTTGTCCACTATCGCGACCTTAGTACCTTCCATTGCTTGTAAGAATATCTTTGCACGGATGTGCGCTTGTAGGTATTATGGCGCAAGTCGTGCATTACGATTGCATACGGCTTCTCCAACCTAATATTAGGTCTGGACGAAGTCAACTTGATTGCTCTTGTTCGGCGGGACGCATATAGTCGATGCGTACTCACGCGCTTCACTGTATAGGTGCCGGCAAGTCCGTCTTGCTCCGAGAGATCATCAAGTCAATGAGGAAGAAGTATCTTAAGAGCCCAGACGCTGTCGCCGTAACAGCTTCCACCGGTACGTCCTTTGCAACCTCAAACTAGAAGCATCCCTTCAACGCTTCGTAGGCATCGCCGCGTGCAATATCGGTGGCGTGACCATTCACTCATTCGCGGGGATTGGCCTTGGAACCGAATCCGCCGAACAACTGGCCAACAAGGTGCAGAAGAACAGGAAAGCGACTACACGATGGTTACGTACCAAGGTTCTCATCATTGACGAAGGTAGCCGGACATTCGTTTGCTTGACACGAAAATTGCCACTGACGGTTCCGTCCACAGTGTCTATGGTTGATGGCGATCTGTTCGACAAGCTTGCACGCATTGGTTCAATTATCCGTAAGCGACCGGAACCATTTGGCGCAATACAGGTGCATACAGCCACTTCCAACCATCTTCGCTCCGGACTTATTGTGCTCCCCATGCCAGGTAGTCGTCACCGGCGATTTCTTCCAGCTGCCCCCGGTGAACAAGGGTAGTGCTGCGGTGAAGTTCGCCTTCGAAGCCGACATGTGGTCACAAACGATCAAGAAGACCTTCAACCTCACAAAGGTCTTCCGTCAGCGCGACCCGGAGTTCGTCGACATGCTCAACGAAATGCGGTTTGGACGCCTCAGCGACAGGTCCATCGCGAAGTTCAAGAGCTTATCCCGAGAAATCATATATGAAGACGGATTGGGCGCCACTGAGCTGTCAGTCCTACGCTTACTTGTCATTTCCCCACTTTGCTTTGCACGGATGCTGAACACCTGCATAGCTTCCCAAGACGCGAGGATGTGGAGCGATCGAACACCGTGAGGATGGGCGGCATCACTGGCAGAGAGCAAGTGTACAACGCGTACGACGGTGGGACCATTGCCGACTTGCAGCAGCGGGACAAGATGCTCGCCAACTTCATGGCGCCGAAGCGGCTCGTACTCAAGGAAGGCGCGCAGGTGCGTCGTGCCCTTCATACCATTTCGGCACCGTGACTGAGGCGAATATGGGCGTGCAGGTCATGTTGATTAAGAACATGGATGAAACACTGGTGAACGGCACGATGGGCAAGATCATCGGCTTCGTGGACCCCGCTGCCGCGTTGGATGATGACGCTGGAAAGCCGTCGTCCAAGGGAGCCAAAGAGCCAAAAGCGACTGCCAGCCTCGGGTCTCGGCAGCTTCTTCCGATGGTTGAGTTCCTCCAGCCTGGCGGGTTGCGCAGGCAGGTCATCATCCAGCCGGACACGTGGAAGGTAGAGCTTCCGAATGGCGAAGTTCAAGTCAGCAGGACTCAGGTGCGTGATATCTGTAACGCTGTAAAGCGACAAGCATCGACATGGCTATCCAGATCCCCCTAATCCTGGCTTGGGCGATGTCTATCCACAAGTCTCAAGGCCAGACTTTGGAGCGAGTCAAGGTTGACTTGGCCAAGGTGTTCGAGAAGGGTACGTCGATTACCCTTATGTCTGTAGGGGATTCACGTTGAGCGGCCACCAGGGCAAGCATACGTAGCGCTGTCCCGTGCGACGTCCTTGGACGGGCTGCAGGTACTCCACTTTGACCCCATGAAGGTAGGCGCCCCGTCTCGCCTTGCTTTAAAAGCCGTGATATTGAACGAAGCGTAGGTTCAGGCCCACCCGAAGGTTGTGGAGTGGAGCAAGACCCTAGAGACGGTCTCGTAGACGTAAGCCCTTCGATTCATTCTAGGGTACGAGCACGGGAGGTATCCCAACATACGGGTATCAGTATAGTCCAGGGTTCTCTGTCGACGACTTGACGTCTTCTTGCTGCTTAGTGTACGTGTACGATAAATGAAGCGTTAGATGAAGCCTCCTGTGAGCCGTGTACATCGCGGGGCATGCAATCCTAGCTTGTGGACACTGCGCAGCTAATTCACGGGATGTGTAGCAGGTAGATGCCGGTCATCCAGCGTTTGTGAGCCATACGGTTTGTGATTGGAGCATTGGAATGTGGTATATAATTGTACAATGAGAGGCTTAACATGAGTATGGGCGCGATCGGGGCAGAACAGCCATGCACAGTCAAATAAGTTAGCTGCAATGATGGGAACATTCGAATGTCCGTTCACCAATAAGGTGTCCAACCTATCACTCAGGTCAATGACTGCTACGATGCTCAGGGCGTGCATCACACTTACCGACATACATCAGCGCGAGGTTGGCAGGGTCGCTCGCCTCCGTGATGAGCTCGTTGACCGTGTATTCAACACTCAGCGTCTTGTCCAGCTTCCGTGCGACGGTCGACAGCGCACGGTCCGCAGCCTCGTCAGCAGCGCCGCTGGCCATGTCAATACCGATCGCGAACCGGAACGCCTCTCCGGTGAGCTGTGCGGTCTCGTCCGGCACGCTTGATTGCACACGCTTGATTTTGAACTCGCTCGCAGTCCTGTGGGAGCGCGTAGTCAGCGCCAGAGCAACGCGCGACCAACGCTGGGCTCCACTTACCAGGAATGCAGGGGGTCGTATTTGAAAACCTCGAGGACTGTCAAGATGATCTCCGAGCCGTCTCGCAGCACCCGCAGGGTCTCCTCGGCACATCTCTGGAACACTCCCTGTGTCCCTGATATCCCTAGGCCATCGATCATGTCTGCGGTCAGCCGGAACGGCACTCGCTCGGGTTGTGGGAGCAATTTGCCCTACGTTCGGGAATAGTCAGATACCAACGCACGCGGGTACATGACCGTGCGTGATCAACTCACTTGTTCGAAGGCGATACCCAGGTCGATGTGAACGACTTCACCGGTCTTGTTGTCAATCAAGATGTTCGATGTGTGCCTGTCTCCGACACCGAGGATGTGCCCCACGATGGAGTTGGTGGCCACGCTCCGAGCGTAGTTGAGGCGCATGCTGTACCAGGACATTGGTGTCTTGTGCTTTTCGGTGAAGTAATGTCGCATGACGGGCTTGAATCGCTTCTGGATCGATAAGAATCGCTCAATCACTTTCTCTGGATATTCACGCCACTCCTGTCGTTTCTCGAGTTTGAGTTTGGCAGCGGCTTGCTCTGTAGTCATGTCCTGAGGTCGGTACCTACAATCAATGTAAGTGCGAGGTTCTGTGGCGGATCACTCATAGCATACCTCGGATGCGCGGGCCTCAACCATTGCATCAAAGGAATGGTGTTCTCGACGAACTCGAGGACACCCGCCTGAGCAGCGAGCGGAATGACCTTGTAGCCTTTGACGCTCAGGTTACGCTTCTTGGTTTCACGATCCCGCCGGAGTACAACATTGACCAGATCGAAGACCTGTTCCATCACCGCGTCTTGCCGTAGGTCATCATCTCCCTCACCCTTGTACTTGAAGGGAATCAGCGATATGTCGTATTAGGCGTTATGAACATCTACTCACGAGCTGCTTATAGATGCGTCCACTGGTACTGACACACTTGATGATCTTGGGGAGGTTGACGCCTCCTGCGGTTGTGTAGTGCGACTCGAACTTCCCTATCCAGTCGCAGTCCTGGTATTGCGTAGTGGGATCGATAGGAGTATGCGCGGTGATGACGGGCACCTTGATGTCCACCAGTTTTCGTACGAGCAACCCGTCGGGTACGGTGAAGGACCGCGGCACTCTGCCATTCACCAACTGATTCCTGATCGGATATTTTGCCAATTCCAGTGACGCGTCACAAACGAGCTCTACGTCCTTGATACGCTGAGAGACATGGTCGTCGGATAGCAGCTTGCTGAAGATAGTAGCCGCAGCGGTGGTTCTCTCGATTTGAGACGGCGACGCCTGAGACGCGTGACGACCTGACTGTCGCCGAGACCCAGAGGCTTGTGAAGATGGAGAGTGGCGATCGATCCTGATGCAATACAGCGGGAATACGCTGTGGAACGGGTGTTCGTGACACATGCGTAGGATGACCGCTTGCAAGATTGGCTGGTTACGAGACGTCGGTGTCTGTTCAGCGCTCAGACGAGCGGTCAGCTGGTGGGCAAGGAAGACTAATTTCCGAGACGGGACGCGTTTCAACGCTACTTCGAATCGCAGGGCTTCATCGTCGTTCTCGAAGTTCGCCAGCCAGAGAGAACACAACCTGATNGGGGGAATCCTCGTCGAAGTTGTCAGACAATGTCAAACATCGGGAGTACATCTCGACCGCGTGAGACAGGAATGTGTTTCGCTGGCCAAGGTGTTCCTTTGCTCGTTCTTGGTCCTGCGCGAGTAGCGCTTGCGCACGCTCCTGCTGCCTCTGGAGGGCGCCACGCTCTGGATGATTTCCAGCCAATCGCTGTAATTGATTTGCACGCTGCTTGATCTCGTCCTTCTTGCGGTCGATGTATAGCTTCCATCGCAGAGCATCCGGAGACCTCGATATAGTGTGGTACTGGCGCTCTGCGAAAATAGCGAACTGATGGAAGACCGACGCTGCAGAATGCACTCGCTCCGTGGAAGCCTCGAGCTGTGACTTGAGGATGAGGTCGACGGCAGGACTAAAGCAGTCGGCCACGATCTGTGACGGCTTCTTCATCGAAGCTTCCGCGGACCACGAACCCTGGGCACGCGTAAGCGGCTGTTGAAGTAGCAGCAATGAGTAACTCACCAACTGCGCTAGTGAGGTAGCTCGTGTGAACATTGAGGAATCATCATCGAGGGCCATGACGTTGCCAGGCGTGGTGACAAGAGCATCTAGGCTCTTGATGGCAAGCTTGGGCTCTTTCATCAACCAAAGGACGCTAGCGAATTCTCGAGAGACCGCAGAAGACGGGTTCTGTTCCAGATTCTGAGCCTGCACGACGGAGTTGAGGGAAATTTGAGCCTCGCTAGCATCACGGGCCCGTTCCGAGAGACAGAGAAGAGACCGTCGTTCCAAGTCGAGGAGCGACTCGCAGAAAAGGGAGCGAAGATCACCAATTTGATCTCGCTGCTCCTTCTGTCGAATGGACCGAACAAGCGAGACTCGTGTCGTCAGGATTGCCTCGATATCAGAGAAGCTCGAATGATCTCAGTGATAATGACATGAGATGCTATTCAGAAGGGCACTCACTCGAAATCTGGCTCTATGCTGGCATATTTGCGCAGTTCAGGCGAAGTGGTGTTACCGGACTGCAGCTGCCGATGAATCTCATTGCCCCTCCACTGTTGTATCTGGCTGAGACACATCAGGTTCTGAGCAACTTGGCGGATTTCCGTGAAGTCTTCGTTCCCTAGGTCTCGCAGACGAGTCATCTCGCGCACGAACGCTCCTCGAACGACGTTGTCTACAACATGGGGATTGCGTTCGCGATGGACTGCACGCATAGCCAGGTAAAGAGTAGCACTCGCGTTGTCCTGCGTCGCCGTTTCCGGAAGATCCCATGTTTGAGCCCTCCATCCGAGGCTGTAAGCTATCGCACTGGTGTCCAGGAGATTCCGAGAGTCGGCGGAGCTTCGGAGGGTGTTCAGCGCAAGATGGTTGAACCCGAAGGAATGCAAGGACTGTACGATTCCCTCCGTGTCTGTCGGATTTGAAGACCCCGACTCCAGGACGGCACCGTGATAACGGAAGGCTTTGTCCCACTGCTTCTCATGGCGGAGGCGTTTGACAAACAGGTTGCGTAGGTCGTCTGTTTGAATGCCGTAGAAGCCATCCGGCTCGTCGATGTGATTGTAGATCGCAAAGAGAACGTCTTCGGTAGTCGAACCTTGGGATGTAGTAGGATTATACTCGTTCGCAAGCTCGAGGAATAGTAGAGCAGTGGTGTATGCGCCACACTTGATCGCGCAGCGACTTAGGAGGGTGAAGTCGATAGATAGCCACTTGTCATGTGCGAGAGCGTCTGTGAATTTGACTGAGGGGCGGAAGTTACGAAGGTGGAGGATGACGCTAATGATGGCACGATGAGTCGCGGACGCAGTGTCTTCGTAAGCAAGCACTGAGGTGAAATATTGCGAGAGTTGTGATCGTAGAGAGCCAGGTTCAGATGTCTTGGAATTGTCGTATTCAAGCTGCAATAGCGAATGGACCAGTAAAGGAAGCATCTCTTCGGCAAACGCGCAGTCGCTTCGTAGGATGTGTGTAAGCGGGGAGAAGAAAGCCGACTGAACCGCTAGGGATTCGCAGAGCAGGATGGTTACGCGTGTGATCCAGGCCGAGTAATCTGATCCTATACGTGACATTTCTTCGTTCGTCAGGAACGACGACACATCCGGAGCGGGTGCCACTTGCTGCGGCTTAGGGAATGCGCCCACATACTCGAGTTCATGACGAATGTCGCTCGAGACGGCTGGATCGATAGAATTGTCGTGGGAGAGTGTGGACATCAATGCGCACAGCGTGGTGTACGCTGTATACACCTTGGGAGCGGAGGCCGTATCTAGCATTGCTAGTAGAGACACAATGACGGCGGTACGAGCGAGGTCGACGTCCGCACGAGGGGTGATCTCAGGGCCGGTCTTGCTCTCCATAACTTTGCGGTGACGTGTGCATACCGTGTCCGGGGTGAATTGATCGCTACCAACACTATCGATACGTCCATGATTGAGCATGAGGAGCGATGTGAACGCGCTGATGTCACTGTCGACGAGATAGTCCTGAGGAGGGATGCATGCCTTCAACCGCCAGAAATCGGATTTGCCAAAGTTGTTCTTTCCTTCTCCATCGTCTCCTAGAGATGCGACCTCGTAGATCTTGCGAACGAGGCGAAACTTACTGGATGANGATGCCCCGCTCACCGAGGGCCGAGGTCAAGTCCGCTAGTCGCAGATTGTCACATGCAGTATGTAGAGCAGGCGGAAGGTCTCGAGGCCACGCCGCGAGCGCCCTTCGGACATGTTTCCTCATCGTCTTGTTCTTGTACAAGTCCCCCGCCTTGACTTCCACCCACGCCATGAGGTCGGAGCCCAACTTTGCCAAAGACGCCTCCAGCGACTGGGAGAAGTCGTAAGCAAGCGTGCTGAGTCGGATCAGAACGTCTGTGAGACGGTAGTCCGCTTTCTCCGTGTAAACCTTGTATGCGGACAGCGACCAATCGAGCAGAGACTGGGTACTCCGAGCTAGATCCGCCTGGGCGTATATGGAGACGCAGCGTCGTATCAGCAGCCGGAGGAGACTGGGGTCTTTGAAGTGGTCGCCGTGACATGAGATCCAGAGGCAAAGGGCATTCAAGGAGCGGAGCTGTTCGTTGACGAGCGGTGAGCGCTCGATGTCCGCGAACAAGTGGTTCAATGTGTGATACGTGACCGCGGGAGAGTCCACTCTGTCAACACGACGTCCATACCAGTTGATCGCGTGGAGGACGATGTGCGTATTGAATCGGGGCAGGTTGGGCTCGTGGGGTTCGAAGGTGTCAAACGCCCGATATTGAGTAATAGCCAGGAAGGTCTCCGCGGCGTCAAAGGCCCCATCGTCCCGTAGAGCCGTGACGATAGGCCCGTTCGCAGAAATGTCCTGGTCGCTGAGGGTCCGCAAGATTGCGACGACGATGTCGTCGACATGCCGTGATAAAAGGTCATTGAAGATCACCTCATGCCTCGTAAGCTTGGTCTTTTCCTTCAGCGTCCCCTCCAATTCGCGCTCGACGGCCTCCTGATCTGGGTGGTTCACGCAGAGTAACAGCCAGTAGGTGATCTGTTGCGCTACGAGATCCGCGAAACACTCGCGAATGGCGTCCTGTTCGCTTTTCCGAATGCTCTGACAATGGCTCTGGAAGAGGTTGAGGCCCGCGGCGATCGCATCTCGTTCACCTCCGGCAACGAGGTTCGTGGGGGTGAAAGCGCGGAACGTGGCCTCGGCGCACTCGCGGGGGCTTTGGTATCCGAGCAATTCGAAGGGGAGTTTGGACACTTCGATATTCTGGGCACGGATGGAGTACGCGAACTGAGAGGCGTAGCAGCTGAACAGGTCTGAGAATTGCTCCATTCCGAGCCGCTCTGTAATGCCCACGAGGACAGCCTTGAGGTGCTCGTGGTAGCCGGGCTCGTGCAACGCGAGCTCGAGTAGGTGCCAATAGGCGCCACGACGCACTGAGGCGTTGGATATGACGACGTTGCCTAGACAAACCAGTCGGGTGATCATGCTGTCGAAACTGTAGGAAAGCGTGAATCAATGCAGTTATTCATGGACTGTCGATAATGATGACCTACTCAGTCTGGTCTGTGGAAAGGTGCTGATGAATCACGGCGTAGACGTCCATGGAAGCTCCTCCGGTGCGACGACTAGCAGTGAAAAGATGTGGGCTTGTTGCAGCGACTCGGAAACGGATCCGAATATCGTTGTCCTTGCCAAGAGTGGGCAGCACTACAGCAGGGAGTTTGTCTCGAGACGGGGGTTCGTAGTCTTGGGACGGCTTCGTCCAACTTTCCTGGGCGGGATCATCGACGAGGTACTCGTCGAAAAAGCGAATGATAGCATCTCTCACACGCCACGATCGATGGTGCGTGCTGAGCAACCTAGAGGTACACTGCCAGCATAGGAACCGGGCACGTTCTCCAGCAAGGCTGTCCGCATAAGAATCGCGCCAAAGACGAGATGTCGCCGCCAGAGTCTGAACGAGGAGAAGTTGTGCATCTTCGCTGTACCTGAAGTCGTATTCCTGGCACAGCGGGTCAAGTTGTGTCAGAAGCTGTTCCAGACTCGTACTGCTAAGATAGAGCTGATCGCGCCGAATCCGCTCCAGGCAAGACGGCGCCAGGGTGAGGAACTCCTTGGGTTTGCAGTTGGCCAAGAGTTCCAAGAGTTCCTTATCGCGAGCATGCCCCGTAGATGACTGTAGAATGGGGACCATTACGAGCGCAGTCACGCATGCCCGAGCGACATGACGCTTATGGTCTGTGGATGTCGTTTTCTCGCCCGTGTCTTCGGGCGATCGCACCCCGAAGCCATCGCGTTTCGCACCGTCTGCCTTGACTGTCATACGGAGCAGTTCACGAAGAGTCTTGAGAAGGCCTGCAAACGTATCTTGCACCTGCATATGTGAAGGATCAGTGGAAGCGCTGGACAAGACCAGCAATGCCACGTACATCGGCACTACGGAAAAGGCATTGCTGCAGGTTGCGGCATAATTGTGAGTCCGTGCGTCCCGTCTTGCGCGACCGGGACAACAGCCTCTGAAGCACCGGAGTTCGGATTCCCGTGTTCTCGCCAGGCGGAACCAAGGCCTCCCATCCCGGATGTTCAAAACGATCCTCCTCGCCGTCGAATACAAAGGGATCGAGAGCACCCAGCAGCAACCGTCTCTCCTGGGTATGCCACCGCGAAGATTTGAATTGAGGACCAACGAGGCTGATGATCTTGCACGCGGCTTGAATGACACGGCGGTTGGACTGCGTCCCGTTCATGAGTAGCGAAGCCTCGAAGAACAGCGCGTTGGCGGCCACATCCAAAGCGAATCGGAGAGTCTCAGCAGTAGCCTTGTGATTCCCTTCATCTCCTTTGTCTAGATGATCCGTCAGAGCTTCCAGGGATTTCAGGAGGAAAGCAGACAGTCGTCTCTCCCTGCCCCGAGGGGGAGCGAGATCAGCGCTATCGATCAGTGGTGGTTTGTCTGCATCGTCTCCCGCAGCCAACGGCGTCGGCGGGAATTCGAGGTCGGCCACAGGAGAGGTGGAGGCATAGGGAGGAAGACGTGCATTCAGTTGGAAGTCGCGGATAACCTTCGTCTGCGCCTCCTCCAACGAATAGTCGACGATCATTGACGCCGGGAGCATGATCCCGCACCAAAGCTTCGTCCGCTTGGATGTGCCTGTGATGGCTTCGAGGAGAGAATGAATGTGCGCGACCGTGGATGTAGGCATCGAAGTGCGGCGCGTGCCCTCTATTCTCCAAGCTTGCATCAGCCAAGAGAGGACCTTCTCCTCCATCTGCATGCGATACAGCCGAGCGTCTTGATTGGCGAACCGAAGGCACAGAACCATGAAACTGCAGACAGAGTCATATGGATATGCAGGCCCCTGAACGTCCAGATCCTTCACGAAGGCCTCGATCTCCAGGAGAACGCGCTGGGAGGAAAGTAGCCGCTTCGAGTGCAGGAGCAGAATGTGAGCAGCATGGGCGGCCGCTCGAGAGACTGCAGGAACATTGGCGCGCCGCATAGCATGAGTCCATATTGGGTCCCAAAGAGACGGCATCGCAGTGTCCGAGGGATGCTGATTGCCGGAAGTCACAGACACGGAGCCTTCGGCGTGAGCGATAGCAGCTAGGCAGAGGAATGTCCAAGACTGAACGTCCGCGTCCTCGAACGAAACCAGAGAGGTCAGAGCCGTGATGATATCCCGACGCAACTGCTCGTGCAGGACGAGCCAATGTCGATCGGCGAAGAACAATAAAAGCTGCAAATGATGGACTTTCATGACGCGATTGGCCTGCGACTTGATGGATTGAAGTACAACAGCAATGGGGTTCTCCAACTTCACTCGTTTCCTGCCGCTGGCTACCAAAGAGTACGTGGACTCCATGTGGAGGTACAGCTGCCGAGTATTCAGGCGAAATTACTCCATGTCGCACGAGATGAGAGCCATACCTTCTCCGCGCAATCTGCTTGCAATTCGAGAGTGGACCAAACCAACGCCTGGGCACGATCTAGTTTCCAGCCGTGCCGGAAAGTCCTGGCAACGAATGGCGTCTGGTCTTGGTGATTGACATAATCCAGCAGGAGCGATTCTAGCTGAAATTCTGAGCTTGTCCGCTTGTTCGCTGAGGCTTCTGAGATCTGCCACAAGGTTGAAAGGTGATCCATAGAGGCAGGGCCAGCAACGGGGCTAGAAATGAAGCTAGGAACAGGGCTCGAGGGTGCGCTAAGGGCGGGGTGCCCCAATTTGATGGGTTTAGCTGTGAGCATAGGAAACAGTTTGCGCAGGATGATGATGATGTCTTCTGACTTGTCCATCTCCTTCTCTTTCCATTGCGCGACCAAGGACTGCCAGGATTCTTGAGCGAAATTCTCCACCGGTATTCGACAGTTTAGAGCCAGATGACTTAGAGCAGCGGAGAGAGCAACGATGTAGTTTTGTCGAAAGCTCGAGTCGAGAGAGTAGATGTGTAGGACGGAGGAGAAGTATGTCAACAATCTGTCAGGAAACGCACGCTTGCGTTGAAACTTGCGGCTGGATGTATCGAAGCACCCCTCATCAGAAAGAATCGGGGCAGTAGGAGAGCGGATTAGGATGGGGATTAAGGACATGAACTTCATCTGATCAGAATTGGGAGTTTGACGTGTCGTCGAGCGCGTTTGACCAGCCAGCCGTGCACGCTTCAGAGGTCGCGACGCTGAGATCGAAGGCCCGCTCGTGTTTTCCAATCCAGCAGGCAACGGCGATTCGTCGTCTGAGAGTTCGTCAAGCGGTTCGGAGTCGTCTGTGGTGACTGAGTCCTGCAGTCGGCGGCTCGGAGAAAGCCCCAGAAAGACGTTGAAACTGATCGCCAAGATGCTATGCCATAAGTCGTCGGGCATAGATTGGAGGTTCGGGTCCCATGAAAGAAGCGATCCGACAGCCTGCGCATAATCCCCGGCGACGAGGTTGATGAGCTCTCCGTGATAGATTATAGCGTCGACGAAGTGTTGGAGTAGGGATTTGAGAACTTGGATAGTCAAGTGCTCCCGAGCACGCTCTACCAGCCACCGTACCGTCGAGACTATATCGGTGAGCCTGCGTACAGTGACGATTGACGCGGAGGCTTCTATAGCTTTGAGCGAACCAAACTTATTGATACATTTGTGCAGCTGAGCCTTGTAGGCGGTGAACAGGGCTTGGAATATAGCCAGCAATAGGATGGGTTTCCGTGAGAAGCTGTCTTTTATATTGACGCGTTCAAACCACTCGCGAAGATCCTTGACGGCTTGCGCTCGTAGAGTCTCTTTGTCACCCTGGAGGCCTTCTAGCACCGTCTTGAGGGTGATCTCAGACATGGGCTCTATCTGGAATATCAGTGGTCAGGGCAGAAAGCAGAAAGTATACGCACAAACCTCAGGACCAGATGTGAATGGGAGAGGCCGCCTCAGCCTGAAGGACGAAGTCAAGCCAGTCAAAGTCCCAGCCACCGACGAATGCGATGCCGGCGTCTAACAAAACGCGCACTGCAGCGGAAGTCGCGTTATTTGCGTTTGTTTGTCGCTCGTGCCACTTTCGGAGCCAGGCCCGGAGACCCTGCAGCAGCTCTCTCGTATCCTCGAGTCGTATCCGCCTGCTATCCTACATACCGTACCTCGTCCTTGTTGCCGCTACCAGCACGACACCATCTACTCTACTCAAGGAGAGCATCTTTGCGTTGGCTTTCTCTTGTGCAGTCTTCTAGCTAGTCGGGAGACGGAACTGGCGTGATCTACCTGATTCCAGTAAGTGGCCTCCGTTAGGCTCGTTCTAACGCGGATGTTCACAATCATCCCCGTGCTAGGCAAAATAGCAAGTTATGGCGACTGCTATGGTCTCCGCGCGCAAAGCCATCGAAGACGATATTCTCGAGCACGAAAAGGCCATCATCGACCTCAAAGGTCGTCTCAATGCCATGACCACTATTGCTCGATTGCCCCCCGAATTGCTCTCAGAAATATTCTTGTACGTTGCAAAAGCTGCGTATGAAGATCCTCGAGCCTTCTACAGCCGGCACTACCACTCATCGGGGTTCTATGCCTGGGTATCGGTCACGCATGTATGCCGCAACTGGCGTGCAATCGCGCTCAATACTCCAAGGTTATGGGGATATGTAGTGGTCTCGAGGAAGGTCGTGGTGGACGAAATTCTCGCTCGCTCGAAGAAGGCACCCTTGCTCATTTCTGCCAACGTCATCTCGACCGAGGACGAAAGGTCAAAGGTCCTGAAGAGCATCGGGCAGGACGCTTCGCGTCTCCAGGAGCTTCGCCTCTCAGGGCCAGTACGCGTCCTTCAAGATGTCCTTCGCCAGTTCACAGAGCCTTCCCGTACTTTGGAACGATTGGTCCTCTCGGAAAGCATCCCTCCGCAATATTTGACCAGCGATACATCTGTTCCATCCATGTTCCAAGCGCAGCATCCTAGCCTCCGCTACTTAGAGCTTTCACGTCTGGTCTTTAGCTGGAATAATTCTCTCCTTTCATCTTCTGGCATCACACATCTCAAACTAGTTGGGCGCCTGGATTCACAGTCAATGCTCGGCATATTCGACCACTTACTATCGGCCATCGAACAGTTGCCGTGCTTAGAGGTCCTTGACCTAGAAGACGCTGTCCCACGCCTCCCCGATGACACCAAAACCCTTCCAACGCCCCAACGGACAATCTCCCTCTCACGCCTTCAGCGGCTCTCCCTGTCAGGTAATAGCTTGGATTGCGGCAACCTCCTGAACCATCTCTCCTTCCCGTCAGGGGCTCGTCTCAAGTTCGTCGGACGAGGTGGCGTGGGCGCCACCGAGCTATTGCGGGTCGTCAGCCAACACCTAGCCCGTAGTGAGCCCCTCCGCAGTGCGCGCCTTTCCCGCATGTACACCGGCCGGATCGAGGCCAATGGATGGCGCGAAGTGCTCGATCCTAAGCGTTCCAAACACCCCTGCATTGAGCTGCAAGTCGATACGCTCGCGTGCTCCTCGGTGGCGTCCTACCTCGTCAACACTTCCAAGATGTTCACGGGCGTCCTCAATCTTGACGTGGAGTCATTGGATCACGACTGGCGTTGGAAGGATGTGTTCTCGGGTATGCCGGACCTTCGGGTCCTTGCTGTCACGGGCGACCCGCAAGAGCAGTTCATCCAAGCCATCTCTGCGACTCGCAAGAACCGGAAGAATCGCCCGCCCACCCTCGTTCTTCCCCGTTTACGTGTTCTCAAGCTGTCAGGTACCCGCATGTGCAGCCCAGACTACGACGATCCCCCCGAATTCCTCGATAAGCTCGAGGACTGGCTCATTATGCGATGCAACTACGACCTCCCCATTCATGAGCTGCACTTGGACAACTGCCTTAACTTGACTGAAGAGGACGTAGAGCGGCTCGACGAGGTCGTTCCGTACGTGAAGTGGGACCGGATCGTCAACTTCGAGAGCGAAGAGGAAGATGAGGAGGTCGACGATTACGATGAGTACCCGTACGACGACTACGACTACGACTATGGTTTTGATGGGGACGACTTTTTTTGGAGATCCGTGGGGTTTCTTCTAAGCTTTGCCACCTCTACAGGTGAGTGCATTTGCATGCCAATATGAAGATAACTCAGAGGACTCACCCTGCACTAACATAGCGCCGTAGGAAACGCCGTGCCGTCGTAACAGTTCTAAAACTGACAATGTATCCAAACAAGTTGTACGTTACGCTGCTAGTGGGCGCGCGAAGATATCATACATATTGTATAATGACCTGGTCGAGGGCGCTAATACCGGACCTGATTCCGTTTGGTCCTCAACGCTGTTTCCAGGACTTGACTGTACGCTTTCTACTAGAGGAACCGGCGTCCTCAATGAATGCCGGGTGAGCATCGATACCCAATACTCTTGGGTCCCGTGAGGACGGCTGCTCTGCCACGAGGGTGCAGAGCACCAATCTGCTTGTGAGTTGTCCTTTACGTCTGACGAAACGGACTCTTCCTCGCTGCCTGCCAGACTATCATTGGGAATGCACCTCCAGGACCATCCTGAAGATCCAGGAATGCCTCTTTAGCAGCCTCGCCGTGCACCCCACCTTTCCCTCGTGTTCGTTCTCGAGAGTTGAGTACGGCTTTTCCCCTGACAGGACGCTCCCAAGGGTCAGGTGGGGGTGCACCTGTACCGAGCCGTCCGTTTGCCTACTGGCCGTGATGACGGTTCGAGGGTTCAGTATTTGCAGCATCGACGATCCACTCGAGGAGTATAAAAGAGACTTCATCCAGAACGCCGTTCTTACGCTCTCCCCTCAAGCCATCGTATCACACATGAAGTGCCTCATCGCTTACGTTGCTACCGTTCTCATCGTACATGCGTCGGCAAGGACGATGACGGTATACAATAACTGTCCCTTCACTATCTGGTGAGCAATGCCAGGCCTCGTTCTTGCAATCACCTTACGAGCAGCGAAGGCGCACTAACTCTGACTGTAGGCCTGCTGTATGTCATCATATACGTTGACTATGTTGGGTGCAATTCACAACGTGAACCGTAACAGATCTTCACTACTCCCGGAAGACTTAGGCCTTCCCAGGTCACGGGGTATGCAGCTCGGCGACGATCAGTGTCTATTGACATCTCGTTTCGAGACTGATACTTGTGCTTTAGCTGGACTCAAACCTCTTTCGAGAGCGTCAGTTTCTCCGTTCCCGATTCTTGGGGCGGCCGTATCTGGGTGAGTATCGACTGGGAACCTATATCGGATCTATATGCGATGTTCAACGTCCCGTCCCAGGGAAGACGCGACTGTGATTTCGACGTCCCCAATCCAGGACCCAACTCTTGCTTGGACGGAGGCTGCGTTGGAGGGCTTGAATGCGATCCTAAGACCGGCACGGTACGTTGCATGCAGCCCAGCGTCACCCGACTCGGATGCATTCAATGTTGGTGCTCAACGTCCACATTTTCCTATGGAAATCATTCCAGGGTGTCCCCCCTGCGACGCTTGCTGAGTTCAATCTGGGTGCTACCGACAATTACGATGGTGAGCACGTTGATTCCGAGCCACGGGGACAGCCCCAAAAGCTCACACGGCACTACATCGTAGTCTCTATTGTCGACGGGTACAACTTACCTATGAAGATCATCAACGACGCGGGGTGCCCGACCCCCAGCTGTCCCGTTGATCTTGGCCCCAACTGCGAGTGTTCATCACGTTTTGATTCACGGGTGGGGCTGCTGACCGCTCATGACAAATAGGCCCGATGCCTCTCAAGGGGCCATATGAGCCCAGTGGTTTCCCTGTTGGATGCCGAAGCGCTTGCAGCGCGAATCTCGATAAAGATCCTAGTAAGTGCGATTTCTGACCCACTCCACCGATCACTGCCTGAAGGTCCCTATTGTGTTTGTTTAGCGAACAGTCCGAACTGTTGCACGGGATACTACAGCAGCCCATCGACCTGCCCGTCTTCCGGCGTGCAGTACTACAGCTACTTCAGTAAGGTCCTCTCATTTCATATGCCGGTGCCGGAAACTAACTCAGAAACGTGGGGCCAGAGGCTAACTGCCCTACCGCCATCGCATATGCTTTTGACAATGCGGAGGTCACCTGCAACCAAGGATCCACCAACTACAACATCAGTTTCTGTGATTGAGCGCGCTGACATCCAAACGACTCGTCAATGATTGCGTAGAAGCCTGATCAGCTCGACAAGCATTCATTCAGTACGACGACTATGATTGTGGTGTTCGTGGGTTCTCTGGGCTTGGTCCACCAGTAGGTGAGCGTGCCAGTCCGAAGAACGGTCTCGGTGGCGAAGGCTCATTCTTATTGTGTTCTAGATGCGAGCATTGTTTTAGAATCTTGTCCTTTTCTGTGTATTGCATACTCATGAAAGCCTATCAAGTTGTGCGCCATCACGTTGCCGGTGTCACTCGTGCGAAATGAACCAACGAACGAACCTACCTCCGGGTCGGAAGATATAGGCACACTACGACAACGGCTAGCGCTAGTCAGGAGAGGTAGTTCGAGCAACGCTTTCGTGATCTGAAGGCAAATTTCACCCATGCGCTTAGTTCTGAGATGTCGGTTTTCTAGATGAATGCCATGGGGCTGCGAAACTCCATCCTTTCAAGGTGCACGGAAGACACCAACCGAACCACCACTAGTAGGGTTAAAACTCTAATACCCCTACCGCATCGTGCCGTTTGTTTTTAAGCTCCCGCCTCGTAGGATATCAACGGGGATGAAGCATTTCAAAATCAATCTAAGTTCTTCAAGACACCGGTCTATCAGTCCTCCTGTTTCCGGTTGACTTCTACTACATTTTTGCGTACTTCGATGTCGTGAGGTCAGTGCCTCATTGCTTCCGACCGGACATTCTTGAGGAGGCTCAACGATGAGATGCCGCATCTGAAATCGGTCTGTTTGACGCAGCCTGGCCGAACACTCTAGAGCCCACGTTCGTGCACACATACTACGCATGTGAGTGAAGTAGCGTTTGCGATGTCGACCTCGCTGAAGAGTATAAGAGACATCAAGAGACACCCAAAGTGTACCCCAGGCTTGCTAACCCACTTTCTCCTTTGACATTCGAAATATCATGTTCACTATGAAACAATCCCTCGTCGCTAGTAGTGTCACCGCCATCTCCCTCTTCGCAGACGTGTCTGCGAGGGAATTGACAATCGAGAACAACTGCCCTTTCACCATTTGGTGAGTAGCCCCGGCTCTCCGTTCATGTTTCAATAGACGGTGCAGTAGACACTGTACTAACATGACTTGACAGGCCTGCTGTATGTTCCGAGCAAGCGCGGTTCATTACGTTGGTGCTCACCTGGTTTACCGACAGCTCTTCACAACTCCCGGATTACCCACTCCATCTCAGGCTACAGGGTGAGTCAACTCTTCCATTCAGCGTTCTAACACATCCGGAGAGGAATGCTGACCTGCGCACAACATCTAATAATGGAAGCTGGACTCAGGCGGCCTTCGAGTCTCTTAGCTTCGACGTTCCCGATACATGGGGAGGCCGCATCTGGGTAAGCATTAGTCTGCAATGCGAACCTTTGCCGTACTAATCGTAGCCTTTGTCGGAGATAGGCCAGGCGTGACTGTAACTTCGACGTTCCGAACCCGGGACCAAATTCCTGCTTGGACGGGGGTTGCATTGGGGGGCTTGTATGCGACCCCAAGATTGGCACGGTGCGTCACGACCGCTTCTGCCGTCTCGTGGAAGGATCAGCCATCGTGTTAACCGTTGACCAAATTTTGGACTGTATCAGGGGGTTCCACCTGCCACGCTTGCCGAGTTCACCTTGACCACTTCGACCGACAACTATGATGGTAAATGTTCGAACGTTTCGCTCAGTGGGCTCACGTTCTCATCCAGCCCCTCTGCCCCAGTATCCCTTGTGGATGGCTACAACTTGCCCATGAGGATCGAGAATAGCAAGGGATGCGAAATCTCCCCTAGGACCTAACTGTGGGTATCCCGGTGTGTCTATCCGGGAGACCCGGACTCGCTGAAGTAGTCGCATGACGCCTAGGCCCTACCGCTCTTATAGGACCGTTTGACTCCACCGGGTTCCCCGTTGAGTGTAAAAGCGCTTGCGATGCTCATCTTGACAGTAACCCATGTACGGTGCCCGTGCTCTCTTCACCACTCGACATCATATTGAGCCTTTCGATAGCGAACAGCCCGAGTTGCTGCACGGGAACGTTCGACAATCCGAGCACCTGCGTGTCGTCCGGTGTGCAGTACTACAGCTACTTCAGTACGTCGCATTCGCACTGGACTGCAGAGCTACAGTGGCAACTGACCATCGTCCACGCCTACCACAGAGGGCAACTGCCCGAACTCCGTTGTATACGCCTTCGATCAACCTGCTCAATACACTTGCAGCGGCCTCCCTAACTACACCATCATCTTCTGCCCCTGAACAGTACAACCATCAAACCCAGTCGACAAATTCTCGGAGTGTATCTCATAAAGCAGTTGCTGGAACTCCAGGTTTTAGCAAGAAATAGGCATATTCACCGTATCTCGCGAAACGAATCCGATGCATGTATTTGGAGCTTGTAGCGCGATTTGTTGGTTATGATACATGGTTGTACATGAAGCCGATGTGTACGAAGATGAGAATTACGCTAGGGTGGATAGGAAGCCACAACAACCGAATACTACAGGGCTACTGTGCTTGTACCCAAGTATCGCCGAGTGGTGACAAATTTCTCAGTAGTTCGAGCCTGTATCATTAGCGCACTGGGAAGCATGGTGCTTAGCCTTCTCTGCGTCGACGTAGTCGA
Source organism: Trametes cubensis (assembly GCA_029747595.1). NCBI lineage: Eukaryota > Fungi > Basidiomycota > Agaricomycetes > Polyporales > Polyporaceae > Trametes > Trametes cubensis. The sequence goes on from JAPEVG010000050.1 coordinate 45,007, forward strand.
GCTGTGGTGGGACGGATGAGCGTCAGTAGGCCGCTACCAAGATATCAGGGAATCAGGAAGCGTACGCCTTTGGTCTCAATCATACGATCGACGAAGGCACCCCCAGCAGCAGCCATGATCTCCTTGGCCTTCTCGTGGCCCTGGGGCTTGCCCTCACGGTCGCGGTGTTGCTCGTAAGCTTTGGAAGCCTGTACCCAGTCGAAGGTGCCGGTGAGCACTGGTACCCAGGACAGATAGCAAGGGACCCAAGCATACCTCGTAGGAAGCAGCAGCGCCGAGCAGCTCATGGGAGAGCTCGGCCTTGTGAGGCGCGTTAACGACCTGGTCGTAAGCCTGAGCCTCGTCAGATTGGTGGTGGAACAAGCCCATGATGGAGAGATATGAGTAGCAGCGGTGGTAGTAGTGGCGGTGGTGGTGGTAGTAGTAGCAGCAATCAAGGGTGAGGTTCGAGTCGTGAGTCTGGATGAGGGAAACATCGTCCTGTTTATATGGTGAGCAGCATGAGCGTCACACATGAGCTATGAATAAATGAAGCTGCGGGAATTGGGACTGGTGGATCTCCGTTCCACAGCTGCGGGAAGCCTAACCTCTCGGTCTCCTCAAAGGATATGCATACTTCGTAGGCAAGACGTCCGACTTGGACTGATATAAGTTTAGTGGAAGTGGATCTCGGGGGAGTGCGCCGTGGGCCCATTGCCAGTGGTGTACGGATGGCCTCGAGGTGTACATCGTCATGCCTCGGCGAGTCTGCTTCTACGCCTTGGGCAATGAAAGACCGGCTTCTCGGATGGAAAGACCCCACTACGATGCTACATGAGTCATACTACACAATCGTGGGCACGTTGAAAGCGTTACGATTGATATGCCTAGTAGCCAGAATCACACCGAGGCGCATTTTCGGCTTTGTAGTGAAGGTGTGACTGCTACCTCGAAAGACGACGCATGATGCCAATGGCGCCGTTTTGGGTAGATCGGGGTAACATGTATAGCGATCTGCCTTGCTGGGCCCTATACGTTGGCACTGTTTTATCGGCTTTCGCGAAGGACGGCCGCGCAACATAGTGAAGGCATATTGCAGCGAATCGAGCCGGTCGAGCCGGTGCTAGTGGTTCTACAAAAATTGGGCGCCTGTTACCACGTGGCAGACGTCAGCAACCTCGGCCCCACGACTCCATGCTCGTCCCAACTCAGTCTGAGTGCACGCTCGTCGCTTGTCACCACAGAGACTGAGGAAGCCCTAGTCGTTGGCTCATTGGCGCACGGCAGCGAGTTCACAGGGGATAGAATATATGCACGTTTTCTCTCTGTATCCAATCTGACCTGGGCACTGCGGCCTTGCTAGATGCGAACGTGAACTCAGCTGGCGGTAACTCCGAGTCGGGAATGCCCAAGCATGCGTACCGTGATTCGCGAGTGCAGTCATATGGGCTGGCCGCATGTCAATCGCGGTATCACTGCCGCAGTGTCCGTAACAAACGCGCCTATTTGCACCCGAGCATCAAATTCGTTCGACAACGAACTTGAACGAAGTTGTTTGTTGCTTGCGGACAAAAGTCCGAAGGACAGGAGCAAGGCACGATACAAGCGCCCTTCGGACATCGGCCGATGCGGTGTGTCGTACCAGAAAAGGCAACCCGGCCAGGTCGTTCAAGATTGGTAAGCGCCCATAACGGCGATAGAGCCGATGCGGATACATTTACTCGAAGGGAGCATTTTGTCCTCATATATATAGGTCTTGACCACGGTACGCCCCACCATTCATATGTTCGATACCCCATAATTTCCTTCGCTCTTTACACAATGACTACAGACCAAAAACTTCAACCTACATTGATTGACCGAGACGTCGATGACCTCGCCACCGCCTGCGAGTCTCCAGTTCTCGCTGACGCAGGACCCGAAACGGAAAAAAGCCCAGGTAAGCAGTTCCGCCTTTCAGCACGATATTCTTTCAAGAGCTGATCAAATCTTTGGATACGCAGACGATCAGGGTGCGCGTACACCTGCACCAACTGCAGCGAACGCGAATGTACCGGAGCCGCCTCCCAAGCCATACAGCGTCTTCACCCGCAGCGAAAAATGGTTCATAGTCGCGGTCACAGGCTTTGCCGCGATGTTCAGGTAACCTTCAGTTTTTCCCGCTTTGCAAACCGGTACTGACATCGCGATCGCCGCAGTCCTCTCACCACCAACATATACTTCCCTGCTATTCCAACAATCGCGGCTGCATTTCACAAGTCGGTCGAGCTGATAAATTTGACGGTGACGGTGTACATGGTCCTCCAAGGAATTTGTGAGTCTGACGATGGCGCTATGCAAATACGCTCTACTAACATATGTCAATAGCTCCGATGTTCTGGGGTACTCTCTCCGACCGGTGGGGGAGGCGGCCCATGTTCATCGGCTGCATGGTGGTCCTGACCCTATCATGCGTTGGGCTCGCCCTCGTCCCCACGAACGCATATTGGCTGCTCATGCTTCTTCGGTGCCTTCAAGCCGCCGGTTCTGCAAGCACCATCGCTCTCGGTGCGTGTTGTGATATGACTCGATTCGAGTGCCTCAACCCCAGCACGGTAGCTGACCTACGTTTCAGGTGCTGGGGTCATCTCAGACATTGCGGCTCCCTCGGAGCGCGGCACGTTCTTTGGCATTTGGAACATCGGACCCATGGTTGGGCCAAGCGTTGGGCCTGTCATAGGAGGAGTTCTTGCAGACCGTCTCGGTTGGAGGTGAGTAACTCAATCGTTCCAGAAAGCCTTTGTGTGACTAACCGACAATAGGTCTATATTCTGGTTCCTCTGCATTGCAGCGGGTGTGTGCACGGTCGTCATGGCGCTGTACGTTCACGAGTCCGCATAATTGTCCGCTGTCGCGCTAATCACTAGTTGAAGCTTACTACCGGAGACGTTACGAGCTCTGGTCGGCAATGGAAGCATTGCGCCGCCGAGGAGCTATATGCCCCTGATCCCCGTGCTAGGACGCACCTCCAAGGGTGCAGATGACTCTGATCGCCCACCACGCCGAGCCTTCGCCAACCCGTTCATCCTGTTCACGTACCTCGACGTCTCTCTCCTGCTCTTCCTCAACGGCCTCATCTACGCCGTCTTCTACGGTGTCACGGCGACGATCTCGACGCTCTTCCAGCCCACTTACCCTTACCTCACGGAGACAGACATCGGCTTGTGCTTCCTCGCGATTGGTGGTGGGATGTCCATCGGAGGCGTGGTGACCGGCAAGATTTTCGACCGCGAGTACCAGCGCGTCAAGCGTCGGCTCCTGCGCCAGATCGAGGCGGACCCCGAGAGCACTATCCATCCGGAGGATGTGACCAAGGACGAGCACTTCCCGATCGAGTATGCTCGCCTCCGGCTGATGCCCGTGTTCTTCGCGTTGTACGCCGCGAGTTGTATCGGGTACGGCTGGTGTCTGCAGGCTCGCGTAAGCATTGCTGGACCTCTCGTCCTTCAGTTCATCAGTGAGTGTCTCCACACGTCGTCATCTCAAAGAACCGAGCTGACATACCATACAGTCGGCTGGACCTGCATCTCCATCCTAAACGGAACCCAGACGTTGATCGTTGACTTGGCGCCTTCGCACGGCTCTGCAATCACAGCCGCATGCGTACGTCACGGTCTTCACGCCAGCCACTTGTCAAGGCGTCGCCACTGACCCCGGCCCATTATAGAACAACCTTGTCCGCTGCTCGCTCGGTGCAGGCTGCGTCTCCGTCATCGACCTGATCATCAAGGCTATTGGCACAGGGTGGACGTACGTCCTCCTGACGGGCATCTGTATCCTCTTCTCGCCCATCTACTTCATCCTCATGCGTTACGGTCCCGTGTTGCGCGCGAGGCGGCGGGCCAAGCGTGAAGCCGCAGCTCAGGCTTATGCTGAAAAGAAATAGGCCACAGGCAAAATAGACTGCTGAGGGCTCTGCATGACATTTTGCGAGCACCATGGATCCTCGTCTCCACTGCATGGTTCCTGATTACGTACATACATTGTTAGCAACGACGAGTACTGACACGACTTTCTTTCTGACGTACGATACTCAATTCCCACAAGGACACACTGTTAGTGTAAATTTTGCTAATCAGGCTCTCCGGACTTCTAGATTCATTGTAGGACAGTATTTCGTCGACGCCAGAACCTCAACGGTTAGCGTTCGATGTTTAGCAATATCATTATACGCGTTGTTCAACCACTACTATTCAGGTCCTTCATGATCGCTTATGCACCCAGCACAGACAAGCATGACATGAGCGACGCAGCAGAGTCGTTCAAAAATGATTCCAGCCGTCGTAGAGATAAGTACTTACTACTAGTTCTGAACAAGTTGACGGTTGACGGTTGCCGGCGAGCGCTCGTAGGTGTTGTTTGTCTCTGTTAGCGCTGATATTAGAAGCTGTAATGGGCGCTCCATTGCCTTGTTCGTATCCGCTACGCCACTGCGTAGTAACCAGCCCCTATTCTGGACTTTGTTCTCGCCTGATCACCGAGTCGAGCTTTTGTTACGGATCAGTGATCCTTTGCGTTGTTCTTAACTTCTTGGTAGCTACACAGACGCGCACCTACAGTACCTTGTGGAACCCACAACCCGCTCGCCGTTGTAGGCGCTCGCGGTGAGTACAGCCGAGTTCCTTTGTCATGACGTGCGCGGTGCTCAGCGATGTCGTGTAGAATATGGCGACGCAAATCAAACGTTCTTCTCAGGATCATCGAAATGTTCTCAGCCGCGCTCGAAAGGTTCTCGAAGATCAAATCGCATCTCATGTAGAAGCTATTGTCAGCCTCAAGGGTCGACTGAACAACATGGCTCCTGCATCCCGGCTGCCTCCAGAGATACTGTCGGAAATATTCACATTCGTCGCCATCGACTCCTACGAAAGACGTCAGCGCCCACAGCACCCTCACATACAACCATACCAGTGGCTTTCTGTGACATATGTCTGTCGAGCGTGGCGCGAAATCGCACTCAATACGCCTAGACTCTGGAGCCATATCGTGCTCAACTCCTCTCAGATCGTCCCAGAGGTCATCTCGAGGTCGAAGAAGGCTCCCCTTTGGATCACTGGTACCGTTGCGAACGAGGGCGACCCACGGCTTTTGATGCTTGACCGGCTTGTCGAGGATCCCATGCGTATCAAAGAGTTGCATCTCACTGGCCCGGAACGCCTCATCCAACAACTGTCTGCCAAATGGACTACTCCTGCCAAGGCCTTGGAAAGCATCATGCTCAGCTCCGACCTTAGATGTTTCGAGCATGCCGCGTTCCTCCCTCTCAACCCCCTTTCCAACTTCTTCTCAGGAGAAACCCCGAACCTGCGCCGTCTAGAACTCAAGAGGATCTCCCTCCACTGGAATAATCCGTTGTTCTGCCCCTCCCTTCGTACCCTCATCGTCCATTCACGCTACGACCCGACGCCGAGGCTTGGCGAGCTCCCTCAGCTGCTGGACGCCCTCGAGACCATGCAGTCGCTGGAAACCCTGTATCTGAACGAAGCTATCCCGCGATTGCCGGACAGCGCGATGCATGTCCCGGAACCGCAGCGCACCGTCGCCCTTCCGAAACTTCGATCCATCACCTTGCTTTCAGACGCCCTCGAATGCGCGAACTTGCTTGCACACCTCTCTCTCCCTAGCAATGTACGACTGTCTGTGACAGGGCGTATGGAGCGAGGAGTGGAAGACCTTGTCAAGGTCCTCAACAATCAGCTCACCCGATCCGACCCCTTGCGAAGTGCGCTCCTCGCACCAGTTTTCTCCTCTCAGATACAAGTCAAGGCGTGGAGGTCTCCTTTGGAGGGCGACCTAGAAATCCCGCAGACGCCGGAGGCCGACCTGGAACTCCACCTGGACGCAATCCCGCATGCACGGACGCTCGACACCCTTGTCAACGAGTCGACCTTCTTCTCAAAGCTGCACTACCTCCAGGTCCAGTGCATTTTCAGGAACTGGGACTGGAAGATGCTATTCGAGCGCACGCCCGAGCTGCGCACCATGGGCATCATCTGCCAACCTTCCGAGCGCTTCTTCCCTGCCCTGTCCATAGTCTCCGCCGAAGACACAGAGTCTGGTCAACCTGGTGTTATACCCCTGCCCCATCTACACACTCTCGAGTTCACCGGCGTTCGGTTCGGATGCCCGCACTCCGATCATGAGTCGCAATTTCTAGTAGACCTCATCGACTGGCTTGTCCTCCGCTGCAACTACGGCGTGCCCATCCTATCGCTCGGGATCAACCAATGCGTCAACATTGGGGAGGAGGACATCGACCGCCTGCGCGAGGTCGTCCCAGAAGTGGACTGGGACAGCGAGGAGAACTTCGAGACGAACATCCCTGTGCAGGCTTGGGGCGGAGACTTTGACGTGGACGCCTTCATGGACGACGTGTTCCCGGATCCCGAAGACATTTACGATGACGACGACGACTACGATTCAGACGACTTGGAGTTTTGGATGATCCCCTTTGGGTGATAGCTTACGCAAGGTGAGTTCCACTCTATTTCATCAAATGCTCGAGGTTCACATCCTTTGGCAGAGTTGGCACTTGTGCGGATTCGGTCTGGCTTACCGTCTCCACAGATGCATCTCCAACAATGCTGCCTATTTTTGCTTTCCTGTGTACCATTACTTGAAGTACTAGCAGCTCTCGATTTCCTGCATTTTATGCCAATCTCATTCTGTCGTCTGTGAAGAACGCTGCCTTGCGACACGTGGTAAAGGCCGTGGATTACAAGAGTTGTTTACAATACTATTACAACCTCCACATGTATGCACACTTCGGCGCATGTCAGCATGTCAGCAGCACACTTGCCTGGCGCAATAGGTCGATACCAGCCGGTATTCTAGACGCATGGGTAGGGGGAGGGTAGGGGGTAGTACTTGGACCTCGCTTGCGAGCATCTTTCAAGATTGGAACTTCCGCATCGTCTGAATCTCATCAAGGAGGGGTTGCAGTCTATCGTCATCTATCTTCACAAGACTGTACAGGATTCTGTGAGTTCGTTAGGGTCGCGTAGTTGAGTGATTTGCACTCACCTTGGTACGATACTTTTCGCCTCCTCTGCAGTCACCGGGCATAGATTGGCAATTTGAGCAATCTCAAACTGCGTTAATGCGCTCTCTCTCCGCAGAGTCCTGGTGGAGATGAATGAAACCGAAAGAAGGGATAGCGCCACACACTCACTCTCGAATTGCCGCAGCCGCCTCTGGCTTGTCGAACTTTGCGAACGTCTTGACGTATTCCAGCGTCTTCTTGTAGACACTGCATCGCGGTTACATGACTGACCCTCCAAAATTTGGAGATACATACGTGGTGTCGGGTGCAGCTTTCTCGGACGGGCGATGCTCCAGCAGGTAGCGAACTTCAGAGATGAGCAGACAACCGGCGTTGTTGAACTCTGAGGCAGAGGAGGTCTCGTATCACTCGTGGGTTACAAGAAACTAGCATTGAAATGTACCAGGTCCTAGCCTGAGCGTCGAGGCATCCTCTTCCTCATGCGCTGGTCGGTGTCGGAGGCTCATGGTGGCTGAAGGAGGAAGACGGTTGTTTGACGCTGTTGTGCAAAGGCTTTGGATTCTAACATGCGCAAACACCGGCGCTTCCCGCTCGCGTCGGCGTGGCATTACGGTGTGGCGGCGCGTGGCTGTGGCAATTGCTACAGAACAGCTCTACGGATTTGTGGTTACCTCGGACTACATTCTAACGACCCACGACCCATCTTGTTTGGAATCATACACAAACCGGTAATTTCGTCTTCAATTCGAAAAGCGAAGACCAAGGGTGGCTCACAAGACCGAGTCAAGACGGGATATTGAACGGCGTTACAGCTGACAAATCTGGCTCCGGGACACTTTCCCCACACTCCCAATCCGGCAGCCGCCAAGGGCTCACGCGGCCGCAAGACCGTTCAGGCCACCGCTCTCGACCACACCTCTCCTGGCCACCGCGCTACTGCCTTCAGCTCTACACACAATCGCTCTGCTCTGGACTTTGACGACCCGTACGAGATGGTGCAGATGTATGGCGCCGCGCAGGGCCACCATGCGGAGCACGAAGACGGCGTGGATGTCGAGCCGCGAACATCGAGTGAGGGCGACGCGCTGCTGGGCGTGGAGGCGTCCGCAAGGCGCACGAAGAGAGATGGGCATGCGACGTTATCGAGCTGCATAAGCAACTTGTCGAACACGATCATTGGCAGTGGTGAGTTCACGCGTCGTGCATACCGGAACGGTCGTTGTGCTAAGCTCAGGATGAAATGTCAGGCATGCTCACGTTCCCTCTCGTAAGTCACACGAGTCATGAAATGAACTGTGTATTCATCAATGGGTTACAGGCCCTTGCATCCGTTGGGATAATTCCCGGCATGATCACATGTCTGTTCTCTGGAAGTGTCGCGGGTTTCGGTCTCTACCTTCTATCCCTATGTGCCGTCAAGGCACCACATCGGCGGGCCTCGTTCTTCGCTGTAGCGGAGTTGACTTTCCCTCGAGCAGCGGTATTCTTCGACGCTGCCATTGCGATCAAGTGCTTCGGTGTCTCCATCAGGTACCTTGCTCAGGTCCGTGTGCCTGTTCGGAGCGCGTGCTAATGCTCCGTCCTTAGCTACCTAATCATCATCAAGTCTCTAATGCCGAACGTCGTTGCCGCTCTTTACCACGACCTGACTTCGCCGGACGTCAATCCTCCCGCGTGGATGCTTTCCGGACAGAATTGGATCACTATCATCATGATTCCACTTATACCTCTCGCATTTCTTCGGAAGCTAGATAGTTTGAGGCATACTAGCTATATCGCGCTATTCTCTGTTGGTAAGTAGCGCCGTCATTCCCTGATCACAAAGGCTCACACATATGTCTAGCATATCTGGTGGTAATTGTGGTCGTATGCTACTTTTTCCCTCTGAAGGGCACCCAAGAGCCGGGAGAAATTCATCTCATACACTTTACCCCGAACTTTGTGTCAACGTTCCCTGTACAGGTCTTCGCATACACTTGTGCGCAGAATGTGAGCGCACTTGATTTAGTTCATTGCGGCGGATTGATGCTCACTCATGATCACTGCACAGCTCTTCCCCATTTTTAACGAGATCTCATCGAATACGCAGAAGAGGATGAACATTGTCATTGGCACGTCTATTGGCTCAGCAGCCATGATTTACGAAATCATCGCTGTGTTTGGATACCTCACCTTTGGTTCCAAGGTACGTGCTGTACCATCACTTCCTCGCAAACATGCCACTGACGGCTGGATCGCAGGTCGGCGCCAACATCATCGCAATGTATCCGTCTACATCGCTCTTTATCGCAGTCGGTCAACTGGCGATTGCGGTGCTCGTGATGTTCTCCTATCCCTTGCAAGTCCACCCATGCCGGAACTGCCTAGACAAGGTATTCCATGCAGGACATGTGGTCAAGCAAGTAGGAGGCCCCGATGATGAGGACGCAGAGCCCGAAGACGACCATGGTGGTAGCCATGACATGAGCCCCGTGAAGCACACTCTCCTTACGATCGCGATCGTCGCAAGCGGCTTTACGATTGCCTACTTTGTGGATGACCTTCAAATGGGTGCGTCTAGAGTTTGCTGCTCATGTGAATATCATGAGCTGATATTGCTCCCGGTTGTGCAGTGCTGTCCTTTGTTGGCTCCACAGGGTCGACCACGATCTCTTTCATCTTGCCCGGTCTTTTCTACTGGAAGGTCGGTGCACACCGGATAGTATTGCCATATGATATATACGTCTAACCTGTGTTCCCCGACACAGCTTTCTCACAACGATCCGAACGCCAGCAAGGGGCTCTCCCGGGCAGCGCTAGGCCTGGCGATCTATGGCATGTTCATATTCGTGTTCTGGTGAGCGTCATGCTATGGTCATAAGAGCGCCCCGCTGAAGCGATACGCCCAGCTTGAGCTTCAATATTTACCAAGTTCTGCATTCATCACCGACGGTGCACTAGAGTGTTGGACTGCATCCATGTGTTTCTCTCCTGCTTTTGTCTATATATGAGACGGGTCTTCTGTATAATAGAGCAATGATGTTTGACTCGTGTCCGTATATTGATTGGAAACGCATGATACACGAGCAATGTGATCCCGACATCGCTGCAAGAGCGATGCGTGTGAGGAAGCGGCGACGAGCTGTCCGAGGGCGCTTGGCGTTGTGTGGAAAAGGAGGGACGGGCGCCTAGCGACTTTGTACGCTGTGGGCGTCTTTCGAGAGCAGCTACAAGCTTACCCTCTGACCTGATGCTCCCCGGCCAGTCCTCCTCCCAGACACTCCCTGCCGCCTCCTCGCTGTCGTAAAAGTGCCTGTCTGAGTGTCCAGGATGCCCGCTGGTGCGTAGTCTAGCTTCTTCCTTCCGAGGGTGCAGTCACGTCTGCTCGTTCATGCGAGACAAGCCCTCGCTGCTTGTTCCCCGTGCTGAGACGCTGCATCCTTTCATTTCCGGGTCTCCAGAACTTGTCGTCCAGCCGCCAGAACAAACCAACAACGCGAAAGATCAACCCATCTCTCGCCCCATGTCGGGATCGCCGATAGCCACCGCCGGTGATACCACCACGACTAGCTCCAGCGCGAGCATGCCAGAGATCCAAGGAACACGATCCCTCTCCATAAGCCCACTCTCTGCTTCGCCATCGTGCGATGGTATTCCCACCACACCGTCTCTCAGCGCCAAGTCAAACACGCCCCCAAGCCTTATGAGCACCGGGGACTCGGGCTCGTCCATGACAGATGCGGAGCCAGACCCACAAATACTGGAGGCGCTTCGCAGCAGCAAGGATAGAATCTACGTGTTGAAGCTAGGTGAACAGATGGAGGCATTGATCAAGGATCGCAGGTGAGTTACGCCTCTAGCTCTGCTCTTGAGAGCCCCGTTTCCAAGCGTCACGCGATGGCGCAGCATCGTCGCCTTGTAGTCCCAATGGGCGATGTCTATATACACACTTATGCGCCAATATTCGTTTACATCCCATTATGTGGTGTGCACCTCCATGGCTAACAGGACGCTGACCCGAACATTCCCTGAATATTCTCTTGCAGGGTACGAATGGACCTCACACCGGCCACTTCGTACCAGCGGCTACTTGTTCACCGGTGTTCCGCATACTACAAGCTTTCGCCAGAAACAGATCCCGTTACGAAGACGATTGTGGTCTACTACCGGGCGGAGAGCCGTATGTACGTAATGACTTCGTTGCTATGGATTGTGGCTTGTGCTCATGTTCGCTCAGTCCTTCACGACGGATTTGTGAACTTGTACCGGCCGAGGAAACAGCACAACCTACTATTCAAATCATGCGCCGCCCCAGGGGACGGCAACATTCCCAGCCGGGATCGACGGCAGGCGAGGACGCTGATACATCCGACGTCGACGCATCCGAGGCTGGTAGTGTCGGCGGCCGCAGCAACACCGCGAGTGCGGCCGCAAGGCGATTCAAGACCATCGAAGAGCGGGAAGCCGCGTACAATGAGGCGCGGTCGAGGATCTTCATGGGCTTCGAAGAAAAGGAGAAAGAGAAGGAGAAGGACATGAGTGCTAACTCGTCCACCTTCAGCCTGGTTTCTGGCTCCGGTTCGACCAGCGGTGGTCGCGGCAGCAGTATCGGAGACTTGGATGATTCTGCTAGCTCCGCGCCAACGGAGAGCGAATGGTCAGGTCCAGTCGCGCGCGATCAGAGGGATAGCCGCAAGGGCGCTGGTTCCACAACCTCATCAAGGTCACTCAGGTCGTCTGGACCTTCCTATGCTAATGGATCAGGCAGCTCACGCAATTCGCGTGCTACTTCACCCTCCTTCACTTATCCGACCATTTATGACCCTGCTTCTACGCCTTACGACCCGACCCAGTATGGCGCCCACGCCCCCCCTCCTACGAGCTTCGTCCCTCATTATGGGTACCCGCCTTACAATTCCCCTGGACAACCGTATTTGGGCCCATATTATTATCCTCCTTATGGCTATCCACCCCCTCCCAGCCAACACCCTGATCCCGCAGCCCCCGGTGCCGTAGACCCTATGTACCACCCACCGAACCCTCCCCAGCAGCCTGCATACAATCAGCCCTACGTATGGCAGAGCTCACCACCGTCAGGACAGCCGTCTATCCCTCCACCTCACATGCAACAACAGCATAGTCAACCTGGTGCGGCCCCGAACCACGTAGATGCCCACTTACCCACCCACCCGATGCATCCGATGCAAAACGTTCCTCAGTATCCTCCTTACCCCTCAGGTCCTCCCCCGTACCCGTTTNGGCACCCCAAACTATTACCCTCAACACTACCCGCCAGGTGCTCCCATGGGACCTCCTCCGTCGATGCCTGGGCCCGCGTATCCACCCGTCGCTATGGCGGACCCCATGCACGGTGCTGGCAATGCCCAATTCCCTGACGCTCAAAATCTCAGCCGAACGTCATCGCGCAATAGTAACGGCCACGGCGGCGTCGGTGTGAAACGCGGAGGTGCTCGAACACGGGGAGCCTGGACGCACGGACCTGGCGGTGGCCCTGGAGCTTTTAGCTACAACGCTGGCCAGACCAACGGAATGGGTGGGAACGAAGCACATGGTCCGCGGCTCAACGCCAACATGAGAAGAACATCGGGTACGTCGAGCAGCAGTGGTAGTGCCGGCGCTCGCACACCCGCCGACGAAACCTCTTCCACAGCGGTGAGTGGCCGTGTCCATCGTTGTTCTTCGTCCCGTCTTCTTGTCATTACTCCGTGTTGATGAGTTCGTTGCCTTCCATGCTTGCCTTTTTCTGTTCTATTTTCGCTGCTGCCGCTTGCAGTCGTCTTCCACGACATCTTCATCTTCTCGCCGAACATACACGTCCACATCCACCTCATCCAAGCATCCGCTCCCCGCCCGTCCCGATTGGGCAGTCGGACTCAAGCCCCAGCACCCCCGCCACCATGATCATCACAGCAACGCCAACTCGCGCACCATGTCTCCCGCAAGAATGGGGGCGCCACATCTCCCGCAACAGCATCAAGCACAGCCCGTGCTCCAGTCCACCGACTTCCCTCCCCTGTCCTCCGGCCCTTCCACACGCCAGCCTGTGGTCGGCGGAGCGTGGACGAACGCATCGACGTCTCGTGTCATGATGCCTGGACCGCAAGGCGCCGCGCCGCCGCAGGGCACGGCGCTCGTGCACTACCCCAGCTCGCAGCAGAACAGCCCGCAGATCCCCGCGTCGACGGGCCGCTTCGAGGAGCCGCAGTCGCAGCTGCAGGACGCCGCATTCGAGCGCCCCTCGCCCAAGAACGCCGAGCTGTTCAACCCGAAGGGAGGGCCGCGCAACGGCGCTGCTGGGGTTCTTCCCGTGGGCGGCGGCCGGATGGAGAATGGAAGAGCTAGGGCGAACGATGTGTCGGGCTTGTCGGAGAAGATGGGTGCGATGGGTCTGGACGAAGGTGAATTCCGCCCGAACGGGGCCGCCCAGGAGGGTGCGCATGTGGGCGCTGCGGCCGCGGACAGGCTCTCTGGCGACTCTACGTCCCCCGCCCCAGGATCCTCATAGTTGTCGACCTTGTGCGGGGGCTGTGCTCTGTGCTGCTGTGTCGAGGTGCTCTCGCGTTCGGTTGTGTCGAGCTAATGTGTGTGTGTTTGTCGTCGTCGCGTCGGGTGGTGGCTGGTGGTATCTGTGGTGCGTACGTTATACGTTATACGCTATACGCTATGCGTTGCTGCTCGCCGACCGCCTTGCTGTGCGTTCTCTCTCTACTACTATCGTCCGCTCTCTCTGTACGGTGTTGTATTGTCGTATATTCTTGAGATCTAAATTAGAGTCTTCCGATTCTCGTGATGGGTTCGATGCAAGACGCGCGATGCACGATGCGAGCGATGCACGATGGCCGTGATGCAGGATGCTCATGACGCAGGACGCGGATGTCCATGATGTTACGAGCTACCCTGTGCTCACGGATCTCATAAGTGCGTCGCGGCAGTGACATCAATGAATAGCAGTGTGGATCTCGTCAACAGTACAACACAGTCTCCATTGAAGCTTAGACTCAACACGGCTTCTCACCGGTCCTATGAGTCCGTTGCGGCGACTGCAAGTTCTCCGGTGGATAAGAGAGTACGCTCCAATTCGTGTACGGACGCGAACGATACAATTGCAATAACATATATAATGCGAGGTACAGATACAGATACAGTCTGTTGAGGGGAGAGCCCATATCGTTTATTGTTGGAACACATTAGTACACGCGCCTCCCAGCCCAGCTGGGTACTGTACGTCAGAGGAAACCAGCGCGGGCACGGTAGAGTATCACCACCATCTATCGTACACACAGCGATAGCGCGCCGCGTCGCACAGACACAAACACAAACACGGACACAGACACGGACACAGGCTGAGATGGAGAGAGCGGCGGTGCTCACTTTCACTTGGAGAAATGCTTGAACAGGCCCTTGATCGACTTGAGCCGCGGCCGCACGCCCGGGCGCGGCGAGTTCGGTTCCGAGGTCGTACCAGGGGACGGAGCACCCGCGGCGTGAGCTATCGCCCATGACGCCGCCTGGCGCGGCCCCTGCGCTTGCCCGTTCTCGCTGCGCATCGTCACATATGCAGACGACGCGCGGGGAACAGCCGAGCCCGGACTTGTGGTCTGCGGTTTGCCAGGCTGGAGGACGTCCGCGGCGCCGGAAGACATCGCGCGCCGCGACGGCTGCTGGTGGCGTAAAGCAGATGGTGGAGGAGGTAGGCCTAGGACGGACCCCCAGCCTGGGGCAGTCGAGGGGCGGTCTGAATCCTTGAGCACCTGAACCTGAGATGGGCGCGGGAGGAGAGGGGCGGAGCTCAGGCGTCTGCGAACCATTCCGCCTGCTCCGGGGTTGCGAGGACGAGCGCTGCGGGGCGGCGGCGGCGTCGCCGTGTCGACGGGCTGGCGTGCGCTGCTGCGTGTTTCGCGCACTGGGAGCTGTGGAAGCCCGGCGTCGCGCGCGCGATGAGGGACGTCGAGCAGCCGACGAGGAACTCGGGCGCTCCCTGCAGAGCGGAACCGCGTGCGCGTGAGCGAGTGTGTGAGACGGGGAGGAATGTTTGGGAGCCGAACGGGCACTCACGATCGGCTCGTAAATGTAAAACAGCTCGTCGTCGTCATCGTCGTGTGCGGAGCGGCTCTTGTGCGCTGAGCCAGAGGCCTGTCGGACAGCGTTAGCATTTAGACACCGTTCTGACACGGCCGTCAATCCAATCTGCCTCCGCTCCCGTGCACGAGCACACCGGGTGGAGCATGATTGTTTGAGCACGAGACGAGCACTCACCGACTCAGGGAAGGTCTCATCGTCCTCGGAAGCCTTGGCCTTCCACTTGCCCTTCTCCGACGTGCCCCACCCGCCATATTCGTGCACCCAAAGTTCCTCCTCCGTGACGTCCCCGCTCCCACCGTCCGAGTCCGGCGTCCGCGCGCGTGGGGTGTCGGTTTCGCACTCCGGCTCTTCGTCTTCCGCGAGGTTCTCCGTGGAAGGGTTCGTCACGACGATGCGCGGGACCGAGAGGCTTCCCTTCGATGGCGCGCTCTTCGCCGCACCAGCACTAATCGCCGCCGCTCCTGCGGACTTGCCCGCATGTTCCCTGCGTCGGCGCTGAGAGGGCACACGCGTCCGCCGCCGCTTCGGCGTCGCCAGCACGCCCATGTCCATCTGCTTCAGCTCGGCGGCGAGCTGCTCGAGCTGCCGGAGGGTCTCCTCGGCGTCCTGGGAGACCGGTCTACTTGCGGGGATACTAGGAGCGGATGCGGATAGCATGGACACGGGGTCGTGGGAAAGCTGCGCTGGTGGCGATGACGGATGGGAGGGGAAAGGTATGGGTGGGAGTGCCTTTTCTGGGGGTGGCGACGGCTTGGGCAGCGGACGCAGTGGTGGGGAGGTAGTGCGGCGAGCCGCATACGGCGTCCGCACGGGCACAGTAGATGTGGTCGCCGAACTAGCATCATTGATCCCGGCGCTGCTCCTGGGCTGTGTGGGAGGCGAGAGCTGGATATCGGAGGGGGGTGGTGTGCGCATAGCAGTCTTGAAGGAGCGCTTTTGCTTGAGGTGTGGCGTGGACGGACTGCGTATGACGGAAACCGGGGCACGATGCAGAAAGTAGGGAGGGGGGCCATGCGTCTTCTGGAGGAGGAAGGGAGGAGTCGAGTCGGACACCCGCAGCTGCGCGGGCGATGAGAGGGTCATGGTGGTGGTCATGACGAGGGAGGGGGGGTCGCTGGAGACGGGAGATGGGCCGTCTACTTGAGAAGAGACGGAGGTAAAAGAAGGGGCGGAAGTCACTCGGGCTGAGGGGCGGGGTGGTTTCGGGGGAATACCCGGTGTCGGCAGTGAATGTTTCGAAGGAGCACAGGCGACAGCACTGACACGCCGCAGACGTCTATCATTCAAGTCGCACTGGGTGCGAGGCTGGCGGGGTCCGATGGGCCTGACTTGAATGCTCGATCTTGCATTAGGTTTTGGGGCCGGGTACTCGCAGGGCAGACCGGTCGGAGGAACCTGTGGCATGAGAGCAAGAGACAGAGACATGGGGTAGGAGGAATATAAGTTCCTCTTGGCTAAGCTCGGGAGGGAACTGAGAGTGGTAGGGAGGCACAAGGGGTAGGAGGTGGGCTGAAGGAGAGAGCCTGAGATGGAGGAGGACGCCGGCTTAGCTGCGCGCGTCCGTGGGTGGGCGATGGGAAGTATCAGGGCGCAGAAGGGCGATCATCAACGAACATGGCGCTTGGACAGAGAAGATAGATTGGATACGTCGAACCGTCAGCACCACTACACGGCCCCGGGTTCTGTTCCGGGCAGCGCGTGTGGGCTATCCCAACGCCATCGGGGGCGAGGCGAGGTACGAGTCGGAGGAGGAGCATCAGCCATCTGGCATCGCTCAAACGTCGGTGGAGATAAGCATCAAACAGGTCGCGAACACGACGAGGCCGACGACGCTGAGAACGACGAGATGGGTTCTGGGCGTCCAGAGGGGGATGAATGGTATGAAAACGATCGTAGCTTGGAAGACTCACTGGCTTGCCCGCAAGAAGCCACGCTGTGCCCTCATATCTGCGTAACCCTGCCAATATTCCCAGAAACCCGCGGCGATGACGGTAATCGCGGCGACGACCTCTATTATTGCAACCGCCGTGCCGGTCTTCGTGGGAGGTGTCTGTGCGGAGCCGGGGTCGCTAGGAGTCGGAAGACGAGCACGGAGCAGAAGAGAGGAGGAAAGGAGAGAGAGGAGGATTGCTAGGCGGAGGTGAGAGAGCAGATTGCGCTCGAGCATAGGAAAGTCCCGGCCCTCACTGGCCACAATCTCCTGTTCCTTTGGCATTCTGGCTAAGAGGCCGCTGGGATAGATCTTTCGTCGACTGGTCGTGAGCGAGGTGAACGTATGGTTCAAGTTGTGCAGCGGCGCGAGGCAGGCTCGTCACTCTGGGCGCCGCGAGAGCGAGCCGCGCGAATGCCGCGGGCGCGCGTCGCGTTATGGGCGTCTACGCGCAGATACTCTCTGTCCACGAACGCGATGATGCACACTCCGACGGCAACTTCACAAAAAATAGCACAGTACATAGCAACTTATAGTGGTAGGCTCTGCGTGAATAGGTCATTCACTGTTTATTTTGCTCTTTCCAATATGCTGATCGTTCACGAGCTCTTACGCCTCGGGCAGGTCATGAAAGCGCCATCTTGTGCACCCGCTTCAGAGCATGGTGCATGAGCCTTGGTTCAGAGGCGAGCAATGCTTTCAAGACCCTGTACAGTATGTGAGCTTTTCTGACTGTGTGGGTGTATCCGTCTACCGCAGCACACAGATGCAGGCTCTTCCGAGGTTACACGAGGCCCTTGCGTGCGTTTCGAAGGGAAGACCTTCCGAGATGCCATATAATACAGACACACCTTCGCGCCTTGTCCCTCCACCCATCCCTTGCTCCTCCGCTGTCCTACTAAATGGCTTTGGTATCTGCTGACGAGTCGCCGAAAGGCAGTCCTCTCGATTGGTACGACGTCGCAGCCCCAGATAGGCCTTTCTCCATCCATGCCTCGCCTCTCTCTCTCGCCATCCCTCGCCCCTTTCCCACAACAGCTTTTCCACTCAACTCACATGTGGCGATCGTGTCATTCCGTCACCTATACCCGACGATACTTCACTTGCACCCCACCCATTCAATAAGGCCACAGCCGATCTCGTGCTACGCAGTCGCAATGGTCTCAACTTTCGTGTTCGCAGCCAGATCATCATCGAGGCATCTCCGATCTTGGACACCAAGCTATCTGACTTGCAACGAAGCATCCAATGCGGTGGCTCCGCCCCTATCCTTGACATAGTTGCAGACAGCAGCACGCTCGAGTTGCTTCTCCGCCTTTGCTATCCTATTGTCAACCCACCTTTGAATGACTTATCCTTGGACCGTCTCGAGACTACTCTTCGCGCTGCATTCGAGTACGAGATGGAGCTACCCGTGCAAGTGCTCGTAGAGGAGCTCTTGCGTCGAGACGCCATGTTAGTGTGGTGCGTGGCCTGCAGGAACGACCAGGAGGACGTTGCACGCCGGGCAGCCAAACACATGGTCGCGCTTGCGTCCTTGGACCTCAAGTCTTGCGACGATCTAACGGGCATCTCTGCCGGTCGATTGTACCGGCTGCGCAAGTTTGTGCGTCTTCGAGGAGCCGTTGACGAGAGCTTCAGGTTTGGTAGACTGTCAGGACCCGACACTACCAACGGACTCGCTCCCCCGACATATACCTTCGTTTTACCTGAGTCGGCCTCACCGCCCGATGTCATCTTACAATCGTCGGACGGATGCGCATACAACGCGCATCAGGACGTGCTATGTACGATCTCGACGGTCCTCTGTAGCCAAATCAGTGCCGAACTGTGCACGTCAGGCCGCCAGGTAGGGAAGAAAGGCCGCCAGGTAGGGAAGAAAGGCCACCGGTACGTTCCCCGAAGTCATGCATGTCACTCGTTCATATTCCTCACACTTCTGCACGCGTACAGGTGCAAACACCCAACTGTGCAAATCCAGCTGGAAGATGCCGGCGCAGTACTCAGTGTGTTACTGGCGTTTTGCTACCGACTTGAGTCGGATGTCCTGGGTCGTATCTCGCCATCCACTCTGGCCGCCGTCATAGCTGCCGCAAACAAGTACGACATGCACCGCTTGCTCCCCGATCTTCGAGCCTGCTGGTCGTCAATCTCCCGCCACGAACCACTCCGCTCATACTTCGCCGCTGCGAAACTCGGCCTCTCCGAGTCCGCCGCCCAATCTGCGAGGGACGCGCTCAAGGTCAAGCTCGATGAGT
Source organism: Trametes cubensis (assembly GCA_029747595.1). Taxonomy (NCBI): domain Eukaryota; kingdom Fungi; phylum Basidiomycota; class Agaricomycetes; order Polyporales; family Polyporaceae; genus Trametes; species Trametes cubensis. The sequence goes on from JAPEVG010000050.1 coordinate 64,298, forward strand.
GTTACCTGCCCGAAATGGAAGACACTTCTGCCGAGATCTACCGTCGTCTTCTCACATACTACGAGTCGTGCCAAGCGGTGGCTAGGACCCTCCTCGCGGCCTCAACGAGACAGGTGCCTCAACCAGAGCCACCACAACGGCATCCCATTCACTCTCTGAGGCCTTGTACGCCCACGCCGTGTTCCACGCGGCCACCCACCCCGTCCATCCCACTTCGTTCGCGATCTCTAGACTGGTTGGAGGAGATCGTCAAGGTGCATTCCGACACCATCAATGACTGTCCCGGCTGCCTCGAACCTCCGGCCATCTCCCCATACGAGACCGCGACCGCGAAGGACCTGTGGTGCCCTTTGTGTCAATCGTTCGCCGAAAAACTGGCTGGCTTCTCCCGGACGCTCAGGGAGGCGCCGCGCAGAGTCTCGGAGGTGAGTCCTGACACAGATATTGTAGTTCAATTACTGGTGGTAATGGCCCCTGAACCTTCCAATAGGTCTCGTTTCCCTATTGACAGAATCTTGCATCTAGTAAGGAGAGGTAGATACACACGCGTGGCAAAGAGTAGCTGTGTTTGTCTACGGATGCGGAGCTGGCGGCGCGTACGCGCATGTGCAAGCGATACGGGTACTGCGCGTTTCGCGTTGGTTCGAATTGACAGCATCTGCTGCAGGTTCGCGGTGTACATGTGCGTCATGGCTCCACTCTCTGTGCACAGCGACTGAATGTCGGCTGCGCAACCCTGCGCTCGTGCAATCTTCACCGCTTCGTTAACCGGTGCTTTCTGCTACTAGGATGCCTGGTGCGACGTCACGCGTCGGCCCTCGTCAGCCGGCAAGACACAACAGCGGTCGGCAGTGCTCAGAAAGCAGGGCTCATGACCAGCCTATACTTGGTTTTCTGGAAGGATTGACCGCCGTATCGAGGACCGGAGGCCAAATGGGGTCCCTCGGACTTCGACATGACGTATCATCCTTCGATGTTCAGGCCTCAGCTTCTTCGGTGTCTCTCTGTGGACGCTTCATGCTCGATTCCGCACGTCTGTCTCTGGTGCAGACTGAGAATGGGGCCCATACCTGCGTGCTTCTCGACGGCCGGCTCGCACGCGTCATTCGACCTCATTCAACAGGCTGCGTTCGGTCGCGTCGCGAGTGCCCGCGACGTAAGTCCGCGATCGGAGTTGCTAACCCCAGTAGCATCGCTGAGTGGTGGTGGCAGTGCTGATGGTGTGCTCGCACCCCAAGTTGGACGGGATCCGCGCAACGATGTCAGACCGTAGGTACTAGGCTCGTCGTCTACAAGCAGTACTCCATTCGGGTTCGTCAGCCCCGCATACGTAGTCGATTGGACCTGGATGGGCGGTACGGCATGACTCTGCCGCTGGGCACCATGCGTGCACTGGTGGAGCAATCTCGGGCTTAGAACCAGAGGCCCGAGTGACGCTGCACTTCAATCTCATGACTGAGTCCACGCCGCAGGCGACGGTGTTCGAACAGGGTGTGAAGCGATGTTTTGGAAATACATGCTCGTACATGTCCAGGATCGTTAGTCGAGGCCAAATGAGGACTGAGCGTAGTACTGTGCAGGAGGCTCGAACAAGTCCAGCGAAGTTGGGTTATATACATATAAGACGCATGTGAGTTTGATGTGTTTGACTGAACATATCGATGCACCCAGAGACTGTCGTTGGGTTAGATGGTCGTCTGGTAGTCAGAGCAGTCAGCGTAGAATCGTTCTGTCAGTCACTGGCGAGCAACAGCACAAAGGACGCATAATGGCGCTCACCTTCACGGCAGACCACTGGTATATGACCTCTTTGATACGGTTTCGTAGCATGATATAGCAGTGGGGACATTTGATGGATGCCGCCGCACGAGTAAACGCCGATTCCAGTGCATATGTGGAGATGTCTATAGACATTGACAGCATCCTCGGTAAGGTATGGACGTATGGTAGATAAGATGAACTCTTACTTGGCAGCGCGTTCCATACGATCTCCGCGCTCGCAAAAGCCCAAGCACGACTCAACTCGCGCTGCGTCTCTTCGTTGCACACAGGCGTGATAGGATGCATAGCAGGCGGTTGCAAGACGATGTTCCGTAGCGCAGTCATGCGGCCGCGGTGGAGGTTGGCGAGCCTGCTAAAGTAGAGCGGGCCCATTTTAACCGTGAGCTCGTCCGATATGCGCGACAAATCAAACGCGAGCAGATGGGCAGAGATCGCCACGGCGAGCTCCTCGAGCTGATAATGGGCGGCAATGGCGTACGCCTCGATCGGGTAGTAGGGTGCGTAGGACCGAACGAGCTCGTAGAGTGGATAGGAGGGTTTGGCGAGCTGAGCGATCGGAAGGCCGTACTTGATCACAGCATCCAACGCAGCCTCGATAGACTCGAGCGATGGCAGATGGGACACGCAGAACATGCCATATGTTACGTTGAGGACGATGTTGAGCACAGCAGCGGGTTCGGGGACGGTGAGGGAGAAGACGGGGTCGCGGAGAAGACCTCCAAACGCGTTGTCTGATGCCAAGAGGAGTCTCCTCCTGTGTACATGGAAGTGAACGTCATCTGCGGAGGTGATCTCGAGATTTGGAATGAGGCCGTCGGCAATGAACCCTGGGTTGAAGACAGAGGAAATGGCGTCGGTATGTGGGGATAGCTTTGCGTCGGAAAAAGTCTAATGTACAAGGTCAGTCCGTCTGGCCGCCTACAAGGGGGGTGAAAGGCAGCGTACGACCATGGCAGCGGACTAGGCTGCTACTGTAGCAGCCTGAGAGGAGAAAGTTGCGAGGCGACCGCCAGCGACTGGCAGCAGAGGAAGAGGGCTGGGACGAAGTGGGTAGATGAGAGAGAACCCATGGCGTTCCTTTGTACAGAGTCGGAGCGAGGAGCTGCGCGTGCCGCATGAGGAGTGGGAGAGGGGGACGGGGGGGGGGTCTTTGGTCGCCTCCACCTTCTAGTGTCGGAGCCGCTCACAAGCATCGACCGAACCAAAAAAATAACAACCAATAACTCCGCTTCATATGGCCATCGCCTACGGCGCGTCGTGCACCGAGCCAACTTCCTGGTTTCCGGCTCGTCACTGAGTTCGCCCGCGGATTGGTCATCTACGTCCCACGGTTTGGACAGAGAGTGCGGCGGCGGCGAGTGCAGCCATCCAACCTCGGTCTCGAACGACCACTGGCACTCGAGGCGACCGCTATCCCACCCATCTGCTTCCCCCTCACCCTTTCACTTGCGTCTATCCCCCACTAGTACTGGCCCCATGCAGGACAACAGGGATGTACTGTTACAAACACAATCGGTGGAGCATGCTGAGTCACTCCGGTACGCCGATCTTCTAGCGTGGGGCTTACATAAAATGCACCGTGCGGCTGAACTCACAGAATCCAGATGGCGATCACTGCCCAACTTGAACGGCCAGCCTGCGGCTGCATCCTCCACCAACGGTCCAGATTCCTGAGTTCTCAGAATTACCTAGTCTCGTGACCAGATGTTCGGAGCAGCCTGAGCTCTGAAGAATCAAGAGAATGAATATGATGACGTCGACATAGGCCATTAGCGACCGAAAAGTCTGCGCCGGTGGGCCCTGCTCGTCTGTGGTATGCTGGCAATGAGTTGTAGACCGAGTCAGCAAATAGGAACTAATAGAACTGACGATAGGTTGCATGTTGCGTCAAGTTCTCATAATGGCCAATTGCAGAGAGGTCGCCGACCGAGGTCAGGCCAAGGTTCGTATGATTGAGCGCTTTGCTTCAGGTCATGTGTCAAATTTTCAAACCGGGCAGGTACTTGGCGCCTGCCTCTGCCTCTGCCTCTGCCTCTGCCTGATGTATGACGCACTATGGTCCGCCATTGTCCCGAACGACCACTGCTCCTGACGTCACTGTCAGCAGATACTGTCGGACTCGCTGTTCTTAGCGGCGCTCAAGTTTGGACATCAGACGGGCCCCACCGCTGTGATTGGGGCGTCGCGTGAAGCTTGCCTAGTACCATATCATACACAATACACGTTCCCTTCTACATGCTCAAGCACAAGCCCCGGTAATACACGACCTCATTGGTGCTCAAGTCATGTTCTATAATGTCTACCATAGCGTATCAGGAAAGGTGAGGCCACAGTCGATGGACGGTCACGGTGAGTTCCATGCCGGCATTCATCATGATGGCTAACGCGACATAGCGCGCTCGCCCGTCCTTGCGAACTACATACCTGGGTCCGAATTGTGCTTGAGTTAATATATCAAGAGCAAATCTTTCAGAGAACTGCACCAACGCCACCACGGTCCAGGGTTGATTCGCATGTTCAAGTAGGAACGTTATTTTGACTGCGCTACCGCACGGTCCCTCCCAACTTACTTCTTCCGCTCCCTCGTCGCACGCAACTCCAGCCCGCCCATGAAGCCGGCCCCAAGTCCTACCGACAGTCCGCGATCGGCGCCTGCACCGTTGGACAAGCATGCTGCTGACCTTGTGCTACGTAGCCGGGATAACGTCGACTTCCGCGTCCGCAGTCAGATACTCTCAGTGGAGGCGCCTTCGGTCATACACACAATGCTACCATCTCTCCAGTCTAACAAGGGCCACAAGAACGCGCCGGTCCTCGAAGTAGACGAGAAGAGCGACACGCTCGAGACGCTCCTCCGGATCTGCTACCCCATACGGAACCCATCTCTCGATGACATGTCCTTGAAGGACCTCGAGGCCGGGCTCCTAGCCGCGGTCAAATACGACATGGAGCTGCCCGTGTCGATGTTCGTCAGCGAGCTGCTCCGCCGCGCTGAGGACGCCCCGATCGCGATATGGGCGCTGGCCTGCAAAACCGGACAGGAAGACCTGGCCTGCAAGATGGCGGAGCGGACCCTCGCTCTGGAGAGTCTTGCGTGCGACCCCGCCGCGGACCTGGCGGGGGTCACGGCGGGCCAGTACTACAGGCTGCGCGAGTTCTGGCGCCTGCGCGGCAAGGTCGACAAGAAGTTCAGGTTCTGCGAGGGTCCCCATTCCAATGGACTCGTTGGGCCTGTGCAGCCCCCGATATCCCTTGCTGCGACGCAATGGGACCTCGGCATTCGCTCATCGGACGGGGTCGTGTATAACGTGCACGAAAGCGTGATATGCATGATATCGTCGGAGCTCCAGAGCAAGATTAAGGCTCTTCGTCCTCGGAACGAGTCTGATCCGTTGCCCGGGCAAAAGAAGAAGTCGGAGAACAACAAGAAGTCCTCGAAGAAAGGGTACGTACAAAAGTTTGGTGAGGTGTTAAGACTCGTCGCTAATCTGTACACGGAGCCAACTCCACCCCAAAAGCTGCCAGTGCTAGTGACGACGCACCGTTGATCCTCGAGCTCGAAGAAGACTGCGAGGTGGTCGGAATTCTGCTAGCCCTATGCTATCGTCTGAGACCGGACGTTCTGAGCACCGTGCAACCGACAACGCTCGCTGCCACCATAGCTGCTGCCCGAAAATACTGCATGCGCTCCCTATTGCCCGACCTGCAGGCTGAGTGGACCACTGTATCGCGCGAAGAACCTCTCTGCTCGTACCTCGCCGCTGCCGCCAACCGGTGGCTTACCGATTGTGCTGCCGAGGCTGCGCGGGAGATGCTCAACGTCCAGCTCGACGGTTGTTACGATAGCGAGATGGAGACGACGCCCGCGGTCCGCTACAACCGTCTTGTGTCCTACTACGAATCTTGCCGAAATGTAGCCAAGGAACTTCTCGTCGCATTGCCACTAGAACCTTCGGATGCACAGAAGACACCAAGCGATCGCAAATGCACCAGCCGCTTGCCCCCTCCGCAGGCCGAAGCGCTGTGGTTCAAGGAGACCTTACAGCGTTATGCCGCTGCTGCTGACAAGGGCCCTAGTAGAGTCGCATCTACATGTGACACTATTTATGAATCTGCCACGGAAGCGGAGCTTTGGTGTCCTTCTTGCCAGCACCTGGCTGCGAAGTTGAATCATTTGTCTCGAACGCTCAAGGAGGTGCGGACCAAAATATTGGATGTGAGTACACGGTCAGGCATCCATCGGATAGAGACTGATGAACGTCGCGTTGTAGGTCCCACTGTTCCTGTGACCTCTCAGTGCAGCATACTGCAATATCTATACAGCATCATGCTACTACTTTTGTCCTGTGTGATTCAATCACAGAGGGAAAAACATGAGTCGGCCCAGGTTCGAACTGAGGACCTTCTGTGTGTTAGACAGATGCGATAACCAACTACGCCACCGACCCATGATTTAAAGCGCCTCGTTATGCTCATGGTCCGTATCATAGTGGGTTCCCATAGATACGCGACCACGTGACTGTCGCGGTACGCGTTATGGGCGTCTGATTGGGATGGCTTGAAATGGAGAGGAGGTTCGAGTTCAAGTTCAAGTCAACGCATCCTAACGCCGCATCCCTCATTCCCCTCGCCCCCCCCCCGCCGCGCCCCCCCCTCCTCCTTTTCCTCCTTCCCTCACGACCCTCGGTGTGTCTTACCGCCGCTCACGCTCTGCAACGCAACACTCCAAGAACCAAGTCCACCATCCTCAAGCATGGGCTTCCTCAAGCGGTTCCTTTCCCTGGGCAGCACGAAGTCGAAGAAGAACAAGAAGAAGCAACAGGCCGCACAAGCGAACAAGGAGGCTGACGCAGAGGGCCGCATGCTTCCTAAGAGGCCACAGGTCCCGCAAGACCCGGACACGAGCATGACCCGTCTCTTGCGGTCTTCGTCTACCAAGTTCTCAGTCATGTCGGAGATTGACTACACTTCTCTTCCGCCTCCGCGTGAGTCTAGTCTATTGCTTATGTGACGCAACATTTAACTGACTAGTTTCCCATAGCTCTTCCTCTTGGCCAGTCACCAAGCACACCTTCGCTTTCTCCTTCTCCTTCGATGCTAACCATTGCTACGACTCCCGGCGTACAACGCAGTGGGACATACGTGGTCAAGGTACACGGCCGGACCACTCACTCACGCACCGAGTTTCCCCGTGCAAATCCGCCGCCCTCCCCTACCAAGCCATCCAAATCATCTCGCACAGCGGAGCCGAAGACCCCGTTCCGCGAGAGACCTGCCGACGACAACGATCAAGATGAGGACGACGAGCCCTACCGGCCTCGTCTTAAGGAGGTCAACTTCACTCCCAAAGACAACTCTCGGATATATGCCCTGCGACAGGACCCGTCTGTTGTGAGCCTCCTCAAGATGTATGACGACAAAGGCTGTCTCGACCACGATGCGTTTGCGAACACTCCCCCTACGCCAGCTCCCATCTCGAACGATGAAGAGGGGCGGCAGCCTCGTCCACGTACTGGCTCCACTCTTAGACAGCTTCTGGGCGAACCTCAGCCGGCATTCATGGCGAACACGAATATAACTGAGGGTGATATTTCATGGGCGGAACGCTTCTTGGAGTAAGTGCCTTCGTGCCCACTCAGATAGGACACTCATGCTGACGGGTGCCCCAAGTGAACAACTCAATGACGATGACTCTNCCCCCCTCCTCTCCAGCCTCTCTGGAGACACCTAAAGACGCTCTTTCTTCTAACGATCTTTCTGCACCACGTGTTGCAGCTGCCGACGCCACGTTCTCTTCCTTCGACGCTGAATCCAGCGCCAACTACCCCGCCATCTCTTCCATGGAGGTCGAAGTAAGTGGGACAGAGGAGGATTTCCCTCTCGAAGTCGCGCCTATGCCGAAGCCTGTTATCGAGCCTAAGACGCCCCAGCGAGCGTCTGAAGTCTTTGGCTTCCTGAACCGCCGCAACACTGTGACGGTCAAGGAACGCGAACTCCCCGAACTCCCTCAAGATTCGCATGCTCTGGACAGCAGAGCTCCGTGCGAAGACAACCACAATGCCGACCCTCGCGACACCTTCTTTAACCCATCACACGACGCGACACACTCCGCCAACACCAGCCATTCGGCATCGAACACCTCCAGCGACACCCCCTCCCATTTCTCACATGCACAGATTCACACCGCGACTATGACGAAACTCAAGAGCGCGTTCGCCTCCTCCACACTCTCACTCAACCTCTTGCAATCGAGCGACGATGCAACCACAACTGAAGACCCTTCCAACCCTCCGACGAACACTATTGGACCCGACACCGGTGCTGTAACATCCGCCGTTGTTCCAGTCCAAGCTATTCATCAACACACCGGCTCATCTTCTTCGAGCGGTAACAGCTCGAGGCTTCCTCCAAGCCGGATCCCTCGCGGGCCTCGCCCACGCCCCCATTCCTCGTACAAGAACGAGGACACGGTTCCTTGCCAACAACAGGCCGCGTCCGACATTGCATCTGGCCCTTTGAACATCGATAACGCTGCCGGCTCTTCGACAGCCTCCCTCTCTCGCTCCGCCAGGCGCGAGGCGCTTTCTAGCATACCACAACGCCAACATCGTCGCATCACTTCACGTTCGTCTACAAAGTCGAAAGACCCCGAAGACGCGCACGTCGCGAACGTGCTTAAGACGCCCGGACCGTCGACGTACACACGCAAACGGTCCACGAAGCCGGAGCTACTCGCCCAGACGCACGGCAAGGAGAACACCCCCAGCCCTCCGCGTGCATCCCCGAAGACGTCGGGCGCCGCTGCGTTCGGCAACGCCGCCACCGGGCTCGGGTTCGCGACGCCTGCCCGGGCGCGCACGGTGGCGGAACGCGTGCTGGATCGCGAGGATATGCAGCCACCGCCGTCGCCCGCGTCCAGCTCGGAGCTGTCGCCGGTCGCGCAGGACATGATGCATAACCTGCGGCAGCAGCGTATGCGCGCGCGGCAGGTCGAACGGCGGAAGGGCATCTGGGTGCGCGAGTGAGCTCTCGCGCCCCAGCTGGGCTTTTTTTTAAATTTGGTACTGGTACTGGTGCTGGTATGCTCATGGACAATCGAAGGACTTTGTAGTTGACTGGCTTGTCCCTGTACGGCTTTCGATGTCCCCGCTCTCGATGTTATGCGTTTTTGAAGTCTGGCGAGACTCTGGTGAATTGAGCTTGTGCGAAGTTGTATTGGTCGCTGCTCGACACAATATGATCCCAGTGTTCTGATTTTTCGGTCTGTCTGTGATTGCGGTAATGCATATGTACGGATAATGGCTGGCATTTGAACGCTGTGTTATGAGTACGGGACCTTGTGGTTCGCAAGAATAGTATGGTCTACATCGTTATAAAGCTCACGAGTGGTTCATTCTACATAACACTTGGGACGCGCGCCGTGTCGACGGCTAGATATCAGGTCGACTCTTCATCCGGATCCGAATCAGCGTCCAAGTCCTCATTCACGAACCGCGCAAAAAAGCCATGACCAAATATACCGTGCGCGTGGTGCTGCATGACGAGCTCGTGGAATGCCGCGGCAGGGATCGCGTCCATCTCGGGGAACCAGCCGTACTGGTACGGATAGCGCGCAAAGACCGTACGCTCGATCCGGTCCACGTAGCGCTGCAGCCCTGCGTCCACCATGTAGAGGTACGTCTTAAGCGGGGACGCCAAGGCAGCTGCGTCGAAGGCGGTGTCGAGGACGTCGGATATGCCGTAGGGGTCTATACGGCTCTTCATCTTGTACTTCTTTGCAGCTTTGGCGAGCGCGCAGACGGTGCGCAGGGGCAGAGACCGCGCGCGGCGCAGATCTATCTGTGCGGATGGTAGGCAGGCGTGGTAGCACAGCTCGAGGAGCGGGGAGAGCGTTGAGGCGGGCTCGTCGAACTCGAGGGTGACGGGCGGGGGCGGCGGGTGTCTCCCGTCCCACTCGGGGTTGCGGGAGAGGATTGAATGCTCTGCTTCGATGATGCGGCGGCTAAGCACGGATGAGGCACCGTGGAGCACCTCCTTGTGGGCGTGGAACTCTACGCCGTCGGAGGAGCGGCAGGTAATGTTGGTGTCCGGGCGTTCTTTGAGCGTGATCGCCTCCGAAGCACCCTTAGGCGGGTTCGGGATAGATTCCTCGGGGAGTACAGGATCGCCCAACGCGACACGGGGGTCCGCATCCCAGAACGAGAACGCTCCGTCGACGATCCCATCCCGGCGTATAAACTTTAGGAGACGCCAGTACTGGCCCGCGCTCACCCCGCGCAGCGCAGGCAACGCCGATCGCGTATAAGTCACGGGCCCGCACAGTCCGCGCGCGGCCACCATCGTCTCTTCCTCGAGACCCATCGCGCAGGCTACGCCCCACGCCTCGAGCGGGCGGGTCGGGACGAAGGAGAGGAGAGCCTTCTTGAGGAGCGCGACGGCCTCGTCCATGTCGTACTTGAGCGCGGCGGCGAGGACGGGGCGCACCGCGACGGGGTCCTCGAACACGGGATCTGCGATGGGGTAGCAGAGCCGGAGGAGGCGGTCGAGCGTCTCGCTGTCCTCCTCGAGCTGCACGATGGGTGTCCCGTCGCTCGCGTAGTCGTCGTCGCTGTCGGCGGGGCTGATGTCGTCGCGCGGGGGTTGGGGGAAGGCGAACATGCCGGCGAAGACCTCGGAGGCTTCGGCGACGATGACGCTGTGCACGCGGAACAGCACTCCATCGCTGCTGCGAAGGATTGTGTTCGTGGCGGGGTTGTCGAAGGGTGGTCGAGGTAGCTTGGGCTTCTCAGAGGCCTCGTCTTTCAGAGACGTGCTCATCGTCGGCTTGATGTCCAGGAAGAGAGCCCCTACAAGAGTAGAGGTAAGCTCGATCTCATGATTGAACAGCTTGATGGACGGGGCTTACTGGTTTCTTATGCTTAAGAGCCAGGGCTCTTGACGCAGACCTTATCTCAGACTCAAGGAAGCGTTTTGGATAATCTCTTCAGGACACCGGTCTTGATCTATGTCGGTTTGCTCTGCTTTTCGACAAGAAAGGCCCACGAAAAAACATGAAAAATGACAAGGGCCAGGAGGCTAGCGCGATGAATAGGGGTGCATGCGGGACCGCGCGAGAGAGAGAGAGAGAGAGAGAGAGAAGCCGCTATCTGGGAATGACCGCCGTACGCAAGCGCCGCCCGCGCTTGCTGCGTTTTGGCAGGTCATGTATCCGCGGAATGTTCGGTCGATCACTGGAGCCGGTCGACTGGTACAGTGGCACGGACAATCGCACGATGGTGGTGTCCTCAGGGCCAGATTCGGTTTTACTGTCGATCGCACCTACGACCATGGGGACTGGTAGAATCAGCGCATACTCCGTGGTACGAAGCTTGAAGCTTACTTTATTACTGCGCAGAGGATTCAGACACGAGCAAGCCCTTGGACAACGACGGCGATGCAATACTGACATCTATGGCATAGCAGTTCGGTGCGAACATCCCATGCGCGACCCTCGTTCGTTCCTCTTCCCATTCGATGAGCCGTAGGGTGACGGCAGGTGGTTTGAGACCCTTCGCCATCAACTCAAGAGGAGGCTGAAAACATCTCTGGCCCTCTATCCACCGATCGGCGTGATTGTCACCACAATTTGAGATTCCTTCGTGAATATTGCTTTCGTTCATAACCTGAATGGCGACCCGCGAGTCTGAGCTTCCGTCCTCTCTCAGCCTATCGGACAAGCTATATTGCTCACCTCGTAAGCAGGGTCTGCTTTGCCCCACGATACCGTCACATGTAGCGATCTCGCAAGACTTTCGCGCCTAGGAGGACACAGGGTAATGGCAATAGTCATGATGCCGCCGTCGCGATGGAGCAGCAGGAATCTCGACTGCGTTTGAGGCGTATTCGCCCGTGGCTGTGTCAGGACCAACGTGGATTCTCCAGCAGCCAACGGGGTATCTACGGAAATTGTGTACCCGAGATCTTGGAGGTTGGCAAGGCACCAGGGTGCGAGGACAATCTTGTAGTTGGAGGGTACGTACCCTGGAGTCTTCGGGCGGTAGGCGAATATGGAGAGCTTAGATTGGACCTCCAATCTCTGAGCCTGTATGCAGAGATTCCGCATCGAGTAGGTGCTTGGGTCGCGGGCGATCGCGATCGCGAGCTCTTCAGGCGGCAGGAGGAGGAGGCGGATGTATGACCTCGAGAATCGAATGTCTGCAGCTGCGCCTGTTGTACTCATTGTCGCGCGACCGCTAGCTGCTTTAGCACGCGACGAATAATAAATCTGGAAAGCNGGGGGGCTTTCCGATCGGTGGAGGAAATCGTGCGATACCATCCGGCGTAAACGTTGCGCGAGGGTTGGTAGACTTCAGAGTACTGAGCAGCCGGCCGGAATCGCGGTCATGTTCGGAGATGATGAGAGCGGGAATACGTCCCTCGGGATCCTGGCACGAGAGGATTGCGAGTCGTAGTTCCAGTCCAGGCGCTTTCGTAGTGTGTAGGTGAATAGTAACGGTCGGAAACGGGGCGCACACCCCATAACTGGACATTGTGTATATGGGTGGCTCTGGTATGGGGATGCCTAGCGTGGAGGTCAAGACATCGTGGGATAGCGGCGTGAACCTTGCCGAGAATCGAAAGTCGATTGCCCGGGAACCACAGAGATAGGCTGCTTTGGACGCGCGAAGATGGTTGAGAGGCAGTTCTTCCAAGTCCGACGGTGCGCATTTCGCGGCCAAGGGATTGAGAGGACGCATGTACCCCCAAGCGAAGAGTGTCTGGTCGGGAATCCTCTGCATGATCTCCTCCTGGAGCCGTAGAAACGCGTGTCGGCCCTCCCCGTATATCACGGAAATGCGGACACCAAAGATGCCCATAAGACAATAGGCCTCGTCTTCCACGTACGTCGTCTCCCGATGGGCGGCCCACGTCATGCGTCTGGCCACGCTAGCAGAACGGAGAGGCCGTCGGTGTAGCAGAATGTCAGCATCGATCCCGGTGACAGTCTCGATGACGGCCGCCAAACTCGTCTTCGTACCGATGACCCGCCAGTTCTTTGAGAGGAACACGTTATGGTGAGGCGCAAGCAGTTCCTGAAGCGTCCAGCCACGTTGGAACCACCTGCTTACTCTGAAGCACGACCATTCCGCTCTAGGGTCCTCTGTCTCCGGTACGTCATCGAGAAAGACATAGCACACCGCAGCAGTCGAGTACCAATCGAACATCGAATTGATTGCTTCGGATAACTCGGCACTGTGCGCCTTGTCGATGCAACAGGAGTCGATCCAGACAAATTCATAGCCTTTCACGCGGGCGAAATCGCAGAAATTGCAGATCTTTGGGCTCAATTGGTTCCGGAGGAGTGCGAGCAGGCGAGGATCGTCGTCAGGAACAGCGTCGGACGTAGAGTCCCGTAGGGACCGCATAGCACCTTCGTGTATGGCTTGGACATCCTGGAGGCCGAGAATCACCGTGTGGCATGTGAATGTGTGGTCAACTAAGCAAAAAGAGAGACATGTAATGACTTACCTGGAACGACTGTTCGCCGCCTTGAGCCCACACGTGAGATAGCATCACATATATGACACTGCTGTGATCTTGTTCTTGGTGTAACTGATACGTAGCCGTGTTCAGGAACCACATCACGTCGTCGGCCCGGGGCACAAGGTGAACTGGAGTGTTATGGGGGCGTTTTCACGAGTAGAATGAGTATGAGAAGAAGGTGTTTCAAAGTCACCCTTAGGAAAAATCCACGATGACTACTAACTTGTATATTGCAGAGAGAAATCACAGTCCGTGCTGGTCGTTGTCTCACGGTATGCTGGTAGACAAAGCTCCATAGCGACCGTCGCGCTTCTTGGTCGGCTGGACTTGGGGTCATTGATCCATTCTGACAGACGGAAGTCCTGATGGTGAGAAGGTTATGTACAACGTGGTTCATGGACAATGAGGCTCGCAACAAAGAGGGACGTGCACCGCCGCCACTGGGTGATGTGCAGTTCTCCCGATTCGATCTGACCGGCGGCGCTTCTTTATCCCGAGATGTGCGCCAACCCAAACTGAGCCACGATGGTCGCCTAAGAACTTCAAGTTGTTCAACGTGCAGGAATCAGTGCGGCAAAGATCAGCCTTGCTCATTTCGTTGATTCGGAATGTCGAGCTGATTGGTGTACAGACTCAGGTCGGCGGGGCCACGGTAGCCCATCTTCAAGCCACGTTGAACGTATGTGCGACATCTTGAAGATTGAACGCATACGCATCCACCAATCTGGTTGCACTACAGCCTAAACTTGCGCTATTGACGCCGGATGCTCGCACCGCCATTGTTCGCCAGCCCCTGTACCCACATTGAGCCTGCCTTTCTAGCCCCGGATTGGGGAATCTTCGACGATGATGGCAAAACGCTTCATCTGCACAGCGATTCAAAATCGGCCGCGTACCCAGATGGTATCCAAAATGCTTCTCTAGTGAGTATCAGGGGCTGCCAAGGGCGACATCAGCCGGCGAGACGCCAAAGCAGTCAGCGTTGCACAAAGGCAGGGCGGCACATGATGCAACAGAAGCCGATGGGTCTATAGATATCAAGGACGATGTATCGCTGCTCCAACGACCGGGAGCTGAATGAGGTGAAGTACTTCTTTTTACTCGACCTACCGCAGCACGTTTCAAGCGAACTATACTTCTTCGAGTTCTTCCGGGTCCGCGGCGCCGCTCGCACTTCCAACGATACAAGTGACATCGCACCGATATCGATAGTGGCTTCGCGTTCGCCGGTCCTGCATGGCTGACCTCCAGGCGCAGATTGGGCCAAAAGGGTGCTTCTGAATCTGAGTGACAGGCTCCCACGCGTAACCGCGAATATTCAGGCCCCGGGATGCGCAACTTGAGGGATGCGTGCGGGTGCGGGGGCGCGTGGCACCAGTTCGCGATATGATCGGAGTTACTAACCACCAATGGGTGGTGGTGGCGGTGCTCAGCGGTGCTCAGCGGGAAGGTGTTATCAAGTTGACGTTCGAGTACATGCTGGAAACGCTCTGCGCGATGATCCTGTGGGTTCGTTGTTGTACGGACGCTCAGGATTGTCAGTTCCGTATTCGTGACCCATTCACTCATGGAGGCGTGTATGGTGTATGGATGTACCGCCGAGGGTGACCGCGTGGAGAGAAGTCGGGTTCGGAATCCCGTCGCGGCCGTGTCACGCCTGCTTTGATTCGGGATGCTTTTCCATGCGAGTCCACACAAGGTGTCGGGACGATATTCAGAAAGGCAACGAGATAACAGAGCGGTGTTTGGCAGGTACATACTCGTACAACAGTTGATCCAGCCCTATAGACGTAATCAAACACACATCAAGCATAGCACGATGCACTAGCAAAGAAGTCGAACGGATCCGACGAGAATCGACCACCAGTCATGATACATCACAATACTCGAGCTCTGGGTAAAAGAACGCGCTTGAGATCCATGTGTGGGTACGAGAAGGCATGTACTCTCTCGCTCAGTCAGATGGTGGTCTGGTAGGAATTGCATAGCCCGTACCGTTAACACGCTGTTCGAGACAGTACATAGGACGCCCAGTGGTGCTTACCTTCACTGCGGTCCACTGGTACTTGACTTCCTCGATACGGTTGTGGAGCATCATCCGGCAGTCGGGGCACTGGACAGATGCAGCTGCATTGGTGAACGTCGACTCCAGAGCGTATGTAGAAATGTCTGTGGCCGATGTCGCCATCGTCGGCATTGATTCAGCACACCTCGGTGGGATCTATGTAAACAACAGTGAAATCAGAGCCTTACTCGGGCGTGCGTTCCACACGAGTTCCGCGTTGGCAAAAGCCCAAGCACGGCTGACTTCACGCTGGGAGTCCAAGTTGCACAAAGGAGTGACGGGATGCGTAGCCGGGGGCTGCAGGACGATGTTGCGGAGCGCCGTCATACGCGAGCGGTGGAGGTTGGCAAGCCTGCTGAAGTAGAGGGGGCCCATCTTGATGGTGAGCTCGTCCGAAATGCGCGAGAGATCATAGGCGAGGAGGTGGGCTGAGATGGCCGCGGCGAGCTCCTCGAGTTTATGGTGAGCCGCCACGGCGTACGCCTCGATTGGGTAGTAGGGGGCGTAGGAGCGGATGAGCTCGTAGAGAGGGTAGGACGGCTTGGCCAACTGGGTGAGGGTAATGCCGTACTTGATCAGAGCGTCCAAAGCGGCCTCGGTGGACTCGAGTGACGGCGGATTGGGCAGGCAAGACATACCGTAAATTATGTTGAGGGTGACGTTGAGGACGGTGGCAGGCTGTGGGACGGCGAGAGCGTAGACAGGACGGTGGAGGAGGCCACCGAAAGCGTTGTTCGACACTGCGAGGAGTCGTTCGCTATGCACGTGGAAGTGGATGGCATCCGCGGAGGTGATTTCAAGATCGGGGATGAGACCGTCGATGACGAAGCCTGGGCTGAAGGTGGTAGAGATGGAGTCGGCATGCGGGTTCTGTTGCGGGTAGGAGAAGGTCTAAGATTGAGGTCAAGTTCAGCGTGTAACAAGAAAGAGGTGAGCGACGACGTACGGCCATGATAGCGGATGAGGTTAGTTCTACGGCGGCAAGAAAGACGGGGACGGAGGAAACTGCCAGCTACGAGGACAGAGGGATGGGGTGCCGTGAATAGATAAGAGGGAACTCATAGCTGTCTTTTATACGGGGATGAACTGAGATGCGCGTGGTGGGAAGAGCGGTACGAAAAAGAGGAGGATGGCAAAGCGCATGTGCTGGTCGTCCGCATCCGCGTTCTCTGGCGTGGCCTGCCACCGCCGCCCGCGCGAATTCGTCGTCGAGCTTGGCCGGCAGTAGCTAGCAGCCAGCTGTGCACTGAGCCAATTTCCTGGTTTCTGGCTCATCACTGCCGGGCCCTGCTCGTGATTTGTCATCTCCTCATGGCAATCGTTTCGAGCAGTACGCGCAGTGTCCAGCGCAGCCGCTCAGCCACGACCCCTCCACTAGAGGCTACAGCTGCACCATCTAGCGGCCTCTTCCTCCCAATATCCTCTACGCTGACAATCCGGGAAATAACGGCAGTACATACTGCCCCAACCACGATCGATGAGAGGATGCTTGCGGATCCTCTTCACCCAGTGTCTCGTCCGTGACTTGTTCTTGAACGCGTGGGATACCCCGGGGCGATTGGCGAGAATCTCCGGCAGTACGATAGCTTCCTGACAAGCTAACAATGTCATGGTTATGACATTTATGGGGCGGGCCCGCTGGTACGTCGCCTTCAGCTTCGTCTCTGCCAAAGAATACTGCGTATTTGCCAGGTGAGTAGTCACTTCACCGCCCGATCAGCATGCACAATACCTGATAAATCAAAGCGACGTAGAACTCGCGTCAGATGAGATCTGCAGATTTCAGAAATATCGATCCAACCCTTACCCATACGTCGTACGTCCGTAGTCGTCCTCCCGTCATCAGAGTATCAGGACCACAACGCAGCGGTCGTCTCCTATTTCTGACAACCCAGATCCCGGACGAACACCGCACATTGGCGTCACTGTGAGCAGAAATAGTCAGAGATACCGTAACCGCCGAATGGATTAAAACTTTGACACAGGCCCTGGCACACGCCATCTATCCACCGTTGCTGGTCACAATATTTATGCCAGCATCAGGCATGTTGAAGCAGCCAATCCGGTTCAAAGGAGCCGAATTGGATCTGCATATCACGCGAACAACACCGTCATCAGTGCGCTATGATTCGGGGAGTAGCTCAGCGGATCTGCGGGCAGCGACGACATTTCAACTCTACCACACTCACCCTAGACCCGGCGCTGGCATCCTGCGGACCACTGGGACAGACAATACGGCCAAGCCCTACGATGAAATATCATCAGTGGGTTCAATGAAGCGTCATTTGCTCGACTTGGATTGTCTCGCAACGGAAGTCGTTGGACATTTCAGCGAGCTCCTGCGACGGTGAGTACACATCACAACAGGCTTGACGGAGTCCCTAGGACATTCGGCTGACTTGGTAAAACGAACGAAGCAGTTTTAGACAAGGAGATCGCGCATGAGGACGGTCGCAAGAGATCCCGTCAAGAGGGCGGGCTAGAGGGTGTCAATTGGAATTTGAATGCGAAGCCGACTCTTCAGGTTAAATTTCAGGTGCTGTTGATGACTCAGGTAGCCGCGAAGACATGAGAACAGCAGTGGAAATTGGGCAGAGTTGAGTGCGAATGATAGCTCGTATCGTCCGCAGCTTTGCATGGCCAGTGGGAGTATGATAGGTCTTAGGTCAGAGTTGACGCGTTTACGAGTCGAGTCCACTTGTGGGCGCTAAGCGCGATACTCCGCCTACGCGCATCTCCGACGTGGTGTCATCGTTCAAACGTTCGCCGACGACTTCTAACGCTGCTATGAGACGGTTTCACGATGCAAGCATGATACTATTCTTTCAAGGAGTGACGCCGTTCATGAGATGGTCCTTCCGGTATGCCAATGTCGCTTCTTCAAGTTAGAGGCTCATGCGAACAGATGATTAGTATTGCTCGCTCAAAGGCACCTCGGACCTTCGACTTCGTGAAGTTTGTCAAAGCACCTAGAGATTGTGGTATAGTAACTGCCTTATACGCATGGTGAATTATGGTGGCACATGTGATATTTCGCATAACCTGGGCTCCACACTGTCCAGACTGCTGAGACTAGTACTGGAGACAGATCCTTACTACATACCCCCTCCGTGGATCACTCGACTGCTTCATCTACTGTCGGAATTCTGGCGATTCAAGGCGATGAGCTTTGTATCTGACCAGCAGTAGTGAGGAGTCCAGACGAACGGCGCTCGATTTTAATCTCGAGGCTGTAGCAAGCTCCACCAGGGTACGGCTCGAAGGTGTCGGGCTCAAACGACAGCGGATCGATGTCCCAGACGCCAAATTGAAGGATGACGTCGGGCATTCCCTCCGACAGACTTTGGAAGCGCTTCAGGCCGCACGACCAGCCGTCGACGTGCTCCTTCTCGCAGCCGCCGTCGCGAGTTATTTGTGGAATACTACTGCCGTCCTGTACGCGATCAGTCCAGCGCGTCTGAACCTTGAGCTTGCGAAGGGACATACCGGCAAACACTGATCTCCGCCCAGCGGCTCAGAGATAGACACATGCAGCGGCCTCCTATAGTCGGTAACGCTTGGACACCGGAAGATCTTCACCTCGATAGTCGATGCGCTGAGCCGCAGGAGGAGACGATAGGGAGAGTCGTCTGGCCATGGACTGGGCACAGGCACCGGAACCATCTCCCCGCCCTCGGTATCGACGTGGAATTGCACCCCAAGGTCCTGCAGATGCGCCATGGTCCAGCGAGGGAGAATGACACTACACGGCGTTGTGTATATAGAAGGGTCGCTTGGTTCCACCGTCGGGCGACTGAGTACGGACGTCTGAGACTCGATATACAGACGCTGATGCGGGATGTAGATATCCCGGATGACCAGGCATTCGGGGCGACCGGCAAGGGTAGCGCGCAGAGTAGATGGCTCCAAAAGGACGATGCGCGGATACGTTCGAGAGTGGCGTAGATCCGCGGCTCGAGCATTGAGCATCCACTCCAGCCGCGAGATGCTGCGCGAGCGTCTGGAGATCGAGCGGTCCGCACTCAAGCTGGCATCCAAGGACTCAGTCACGGATTGCGCGAGAGGCTCGATGGTCCCGTCCCAGTTGCAGAGGTAGCTGTGAGGAGGCTCGAAACCGCCAACGAGGTACGTAGAGCCTGAGTCGTTCGGGTAGACGATGAGCGCGGGGATCCGTCCTTCCGAGTCTTGGCAAGCAAGGATACCGAGTTGGATGCCTGCAGATCCGTCCACATCGAGCGCGGGAGGCGTGTACACAGGGAACGTGATGCGGATGCCGTAACTCGTGGATAAGCAGACCGGTGGGTCCAAGGATGGAACGCCTAATATCGAGGCCAATGCGTTCAGAGGGATGGGCGAAAATCCCGCGGACCACTGGTCGGACACGAGGCGAACAGGTAAGCTCCTTTCGATGCCCGAAGTTCGTCCGCTGGCGCTTTCTTCACAGATGACAGGTCGCCCTCCACGGACTTGAGGGGCCACATGTATCCCCATGTGAGGAGCGACTGGTCAGGGAGTCGCTTCATGATTTCCTCTTGAAGCCGAACGAAAGCTTGACGACCTTCTCCGTATACTGCAGGGAAACGTACTCCGAAGATGCCCATCAGACAGTAAGCCTCGTCCTCGACGCGGGTAGTGTAGCGGTGCGCCGCCCACGACATCCGTCGCGCGACGCTCACCGCGTGCAATGGTCGTGTACGGCGTAGCACTTCCACGTCGATCCCGGTGACGGTCTCGATTACGTCTGCAAGAGTGGCCTTGGTACCGATCATCCGCCAGTCCTGCGACAAGAAGATGTTGCGATGTGGGACTATCAGCTCTTGCAAGGTCCACCCGCGCGTGAACCAAGCACTGCTTCGGAACCAGGAGCCCTCTGACCGTGTGCTCATAGAGTCCGGCACGTCTGCGAGGTATACGTAGCATACGGTTGCGAATGAGTACCATTCGAACATAGAATTGATCGCCTCGGACAACTCTGCGCTGCTCGTCTTGTCGATGCAGCATGTATCGATCCAGACGAATGCGAACCCCTTGGAGAACGCGTACTGGCAGCAACGGCCGATCTTCGCGCTAAGCTGGGCCCGGATGAGTTCGAGCAGTTTCGGATCGTCATCTGCGGGGACGTGGGCGAAGGAACGCCTGACCGATGCGTGCACCGCTTGAATGTCCTGTTCACTCCGATAAGTCTTTGGATGAGTGATGATTGGAAAGAGTTGTGTAGGTACCTGGAATGTCTGCTCCGGTCCCACACGATCCCATACATGGGAGAGAATCGCATATATCACCCGTGATGGGTATTGCTCGAAGTGGAGCTTATAGGTCAGAGTATGGCCGGCCGCACTTGACCCATATGTCGTTTCTCTGGTGCAGTGCGGAAGGCAGAGACCCGAGCATAGCCACGCATATGTCTCAGTGCCATGCTTTATGCCGCGTACCGCCATCAGAATAGCCTCACACGTTCGGCATATTCAGCTGCAGACGATGTACTAGTATCCAAGGCGTTGTTTTTGTCAACCCATGTATGTACCTGGTCAACACGGCTGACGCCTGTGGCTAGGTTCAAATAGATTCTCACGACGCGAAACCTTACGAGACGAGTTCAATATGTCCCATGGCCATCTGCAAGCTAGAATCAGACATCCGCCGCCTATCGTCCCGTTGGCAGCTTCCCTGGTGAACTTCTTCGAACTCAATTTCGAGACTGTAGCAGGCTCCGTCAGGGAATACTTCAAAGGACTCCAGTCCGAACGACAGCGGGTCGACGTCCCAGACGTTCACTTGAAGAACGACGTCAGGCATCCCAGGTGACGGACCTTGGAAGCGCATCCGGCCAGACGGCCAGGCGTCGACGTGGTCCTTCGCACAGTCCTCATGGGTCACCCCGGGAGAACCACCTTCCTGTTGGACAACGAAGTGGTCAGTTGACGATGATACATACTTGCGAAGGCTGGCTTACATTCCACGAGACGGCGATGTGTAGTGGCGCGTGATACTTGGCAGCATTGGAACATGGGAAGATCATCACCGTGATGGTCGATGCATTGTGCTGCAAGATGAGTCGGTATGGGGGGCAGTCCGGCCATGCGCTGTATACCGCAACCGGGGTCATCTCACCGTCTTCGCTGTCGACATTGATGCCTACACCGAGGTCCTTGAGATACGCTAGCGTCCATCGAGGGAGTAGAACGCTGCAAGGCACTGCGAACTTGAATGCTCCAGCGTCTGTTCTTGGGCGTCCGAGCACGGCCATGTAGGACTCGGCCTGCAGACGATGATACGGGATGTAGACATCTCGCACTGCCAACGAGTCGGGACGGCGGTCGATAGCAGCACGCAGTGCCGAAGGCTCCAGGAGCGCGATGCGCGGATACATCCGTGAATGCCGGACGTCCTCGGCTCGGGCGTTCAGCATCCACTCCAATCGCGAGATGCTACGTCTGCATATCGGGGGTGCCGCCTGCAGACTAGCTTCCAAGGCCTCAGACGTGGACTGCTCCAACGGCTCAATGGTGCCATCCCAGTTACAGAAGTAACTGTGCAGAGGCTCGAATCCGCCTACGAGGTGTGTTGAGCCGGAGTCGTCCGGGTAGAAAATGAGCGCGGGGATACGGCCTTGGTCGTCCTCGCAAGCAAGGATACCTAGTTTGATGCCTGTAGATTGTTCATCGCTGGGTGCAGGGAGCGCGTATATGGGGAACGTGATACGGATGCCATAGCTTGTGGGTAAGCAAACAGGGGGATCCAGGGACGCCACGCCTAGCCTCAAGGCAAGCGTGCTGAGAGGGAGGGGCGAAAATTGGGCAGACCACTGGAAGTCCGTTGGAGACGACGCAAAGAGGTAAGCTGCTTTTGAAGCCCGCAGCTCTGCCACAGGTACCTTCTTCAGGAATGACAAGTCGTCGTCCACGGACTTCAGAGGCCACATGTATCCCCACGCGAGGAGCGATGGGTCAGGGAGTCGCTTTAGGATCTCTTCTTGGAGCCTGACGAATGCCTGGCTGCCCTCGCCGTATACCGCAGGGAAGCGCACTCCGAAGATGCCCATCAGGCAGTACGCCTCGTCCTCGATGCGAGTTGTGTAGCGATGGGCTGCCCAAGACATCCTTCGTGCGACGCTCACCGCGTGCAGTGGCCGCGTACGGAGCAAGACCTCGCTGTCGATCCCGGTAATCGACTCGATGACGTCCGCGAGAGTCGCCTTGGTGCCGATCATCCGCCAGTCCTGCGACAGGAAAATGTTGCGGTGTGGGACTATCAGCTCTTGCAGAGTCCACCCGCGTGTGAACCAGGCGCTGCCCCGAAACCACGAGCCCTGTGCCCTCGGACTCACAGAGCCCGGTACGTCCGCGAGGTACACATAGCATACGGTCGCGAAGGAGTACCAGTCAAACATGGAGTTGATCGCCTCGGACAGCTCTGCGCTGCTCGTCTTGTCGATACAGCATGTATCGATCCAGACGTATTCAAACCCTTTGGAGTGAGCGTACTGGCAGCAGCGGACGATCTTCGCGCTAAGCTGTGCGCGGATGAGAGCGAGCAGTTCTTGATCGTCATCTGCCGGGGTATGAGTGAAGGTTCGACGGGCTGAAGCATGGATCGCTTGAACGTCCTGTCCAAGCCGATTAGTCTTTTGCTAGGTCATGACCGTAGAAGGCATTGGAGCTACCTGGAAGGTCTGTTCAGGCCCTGCGGGGTCCCAAACGTGAGAGAGAATCGCAAAAACCACCCGCGACGGATCTTGCTCGAAATGCAGCTTATAGGTGAGAGTGTTGAGGAGCCACATGTTCACCTACGATGGACACGATCGATAATTTCTCGACCATAAGCAAGACAAAGGATTCATACCTGAGCGTTGCGATGATAGGATCAACGTGTGAGCATTCTCGGCGTCATGACAGGTGTGCCCTTTTGTCAGCAAACCCAAGCCGCTCTGATCCCAATATCATGTATAGATGCGGGAGCCTCGCCGGGAGGACGCATGGCTGATGAGGGCGGCTGGTTCGCATCTCTTCGCATATGTCTCCGTATACGTTGTTAGTGTGCATTGATGGGAGCAAGGCCTTGCAAAGTTGTAAGTGCCTTAGAGCTGGCATTCGGGCTGTCAATGCAAAGAGTGAAGGAGACATTGAAGAGACGCTGGTAGTGTTGACGCGCGTCACATTATTTGTGTCTGTTGTTATAGACGCTCTAGGTAGTACTTAAACTCTGCCAAATTTCTTGATTGCCTCCTTCCCATTCTCTTGGACACCGTCGACCTTTTGCTCAATGCTATAGTCTTCATCGCACATCATACTCGACTGCAATTCTAGCGGGTCATCGGAGCGTATTTGTCGGCGTGCTCTGCCGGCACTTGTGTACGTTTCCGTCCGTGCAATGTTTCATCGTTCCCCTCCTCCCAGTCATGCGGGATCTATACACGAATGGCGTCTTTCTGCCCGGGCAGTGCTTACGCATCCACCCTGCACCGGTTCTGGTGAAGCGCCAAGAATAATGGCATCCGTCGTCTAATCAACGGCGGATGGGCGACGATGAGAAGTGCGGGCTTCGTTTTCGCCTTGAAGCTTGTCATGGTTTTTGCTCGCCCTACATACACCCCTACGTACNTTTTTTTCTTGTGCAGGCATCTCCGTGGTTTCCATCTACTTCTTTCACGATGCAATGCAATGGATTTCTGTCCTTCGTCCTGGTGTCATTCGAGCACCGATGCGAAGAAATTGTGTGATTCCGCAATCGCGGTGACTTCTAGTCGAAGGTAGGTTGGGTCCAGGAGGTTTTTACAGGTCTCACTGAACTAACGATATTCAATGCCCCAGTAGGCACACGCCGTGGCATGGTTGGTCATCGTCAACATGGAAAACAGAGGATTTCGATAGGAATACTGTGGGTATAGGATATCAATGGAGATATCAGCGTACCGCGAGCCGGGCGAGACATTCCATCCAGTGAGTGATTTAGTCCTCGGATGCATAGATATTAGCTCAACGGGTAGTGATACATATCGCAATAAATGACAATCATAGTCTTTCTACACCTTCTGAATAGCATGCCAGACCGTCCCTTAATCGAATCTGGCTTCCGGCATCGCAAGATATAGCGACTCGACGATAATCTTCTCGCGATCCCACTAGTGCATCCAAGTCGCGACACTTTCAGCTAGGCACTTTTCGCACGACGTCCGAGCCTTGACTGGCGACTCACCACCTCTCCAGAGGTATACAAGATGTCCTCCTTGACGATCTTCCACGCTTCCTCGATATTCTCGGCTTTCACGATGATGAACCCACCGCGAATCTTCTCCGCCGCGTCCGGGTCGGTCCCTCGCACGTCTGGGGGAAGAAGCCCGCCCCCAAGCCCTGTTCCAGGACCGTAGTCAGAATCGTTTTGGGGCTCGGAGCAGTCGGAACATCGGAACACTCACTCAGCAAGCCACTCTGCGCTAACCGTTGGACCCGTTCCATATGCGCGGGGAGGTGTCTCGCGCGCGCTTCCTGCGCGTTCGGCACGTCCGGGGCAAACACGATGAAGAAATTATGCCTAGGCCCTGGCAGTGACATCGCGTTGCAGACGAGTGGGACAAGCGCGCTAGCAGGGTGTTCGAAAGAGATGCGTAGAGAGTTTGACAGTGAGATGTGACTAGATACTGTAATGGAGCACCATCGTCTCTCACTCGTGAGGTTTATGTACTCTCGACATATATCGTACTGCGCAACGGTCATCGACTGTCCGACGATAGCATGCTGCATGGCGGCTGCCGTGGCCGTCCAAGACTGTGACCAAGCCGTCCGAGGGACGGAACGACTCAACGAATCGTGCCGGGAGTCGGGACGGTATACGTACGCGCAACCTCGACTTTCCTCGCATGTACACCTCAGAATCGTAGGCCGATAGGCCGCGGCGTCTGCGGGTTATCCAGTGCATGGAGTGTGCCCGATCTGCATCGCAACACTGCGCTCTGATGTGGCTGACGCGATACATAGGCATCGTTATTGCAAGGACCGCGCGGCCTTGTCACGGACTCGAGTGTCTGAGACTCTTGCTGCATCGTGACGCTTCGGGCAGCCACACGGTAGTGGATTCGCTGGCTCGCGTACCCTTGGTTTTGACATCCTCTCTAGGAGTTTGCTAAGACTGTACAATCAGTGAGAGGGACAGATTACAACAAGAAAATACGCGTAGCATAGTCGTCTCAAGCACCTGCTCTCGCCCTCGCCAACACAGCAGCGATGAGCCCCGGCACGTTATTCGCCTGTACATGCGCGCCGACGACGTCCCCGATGTCCTCTACTAGCCCCGCGACCTCTGCGTCCGCCAACTGCCGTGAGTTGGGCACGAAGAGTAGCTTGATGAAGATTTTCCTGCGTTCTGTAGACCCTGTCGGCGTGACGACGTAGGAGAGGTGCAGCTCGTTTTCGGACTCGAAATGCGACGCCTCGAGCGAGACTAGTTCGCGGTAGAGCGCGAGGGAAGCGGTGAACCTAGAAAAGCCCCATGATTAGGATAAATGCATAAAGGGGAAGCCGGACAGAGGACTTACCAGTCGTATAAGCCCACGACACGTCCATCCTGTACTTCGTCCTGGCCCGCCTTGACAGTCTTCTCGAGATCTGCTCGCTCGACGCGCAGGCGTTCGACCTCTCTCGACCCAGCCATAACACGCTCCTTGACCTCCTCTACCCTGGCGGTCACGTTTTGTAGCTCATCGTCGAGCTCCTGCATCTCCGCGACTTGCGCATCGAGCTGTGCGTTAGCGGCAGGGATGGTCAAGCGAGGGTGTGGATGCGCTTGGCGGAGGCGCGTGAGGGTGAGGCGGGCGTCGAGAATTTGCCTTGCGAGGGCCGCGGCTTCTTGTGTCAGGGAGCGGGCCTTGTTGTAGTCTGTAGATTTTCAAGCAAGGTGCATCAGAGCAAGAACAATGGGGAAGAGTTGTAAAACTCGCCTTGCTCGACGAGCGGGGCCAGGGTGCGCACATCGCTGTACTTTTCCGCCAGCCGAGCTTTGGCCGCAGACAGAATCTCCTTCTTGCGTTCATTCTCTATCCGGAGAAGTTCGTTATCCTCCGCGTTGATGTTGGGGGCCTCATCGCTGACGATCGTCTTGACATACTGGTCTTTCGCTTTCTGCTCCAGATACTGGAACTTGAGGTTGCGCAAGAACGCCTGCAGTCATGGCAGCACAACAAGTCCCAAATCAAAAGGTGAGGGGTCATTGAAGAGCAGTTGTGCCACATACAATTTGCGATGCAACCTCCGCAGCTACGATCGCAGGGTCCGTCGTCCCTGCCACTCCCTCCGACAGTAGTCCCGGGTCCTTTGCAAGTGCGCTCTGCAGGGTATCAAAACGCGTTTGATCCTCCACTATATGAAGCTTTGCAGCATCTAGTCTGGCTTGTAGCGCGCGCGCTACCTCGAGCTTCCCGGAGTTGTCGATGTCCATTTGGGTCGGAATCATTGACGCGAGCGAACGTTGCACACAGAGTAGACGCGTTGTATATGCTACTGAGCAGTGCTCCTAGTGGAATTTCGGTGTATGCAGCGAGTAGCAGCGCAGGGGAGGGGTGCAAAGACAGGCGGTAGTGGTGGTTCGAGGGCAAGACGCGGGAGCGAAGAAGCACGCGACGCGTTTGTCCACGTGATCGCGCCTCGTTCGTTGGAACCAATCAGGCAGCATTGCGTTGCGACTTCAAGCTTGTCTTCGACTCGTACTCCCCTGTGCTCTCTGGGTCATCAAAATACAGGAGATGCATGCAAGACAGTGCCGTTCGAAGACTCTGAACGATCAAACGCCTCAAGGTCATCCAAGTTCAGGCATCGTTGACGTGACTGATATATGCAGTGAGTTCAAAGTTCTCAGTACTCGGTGAGTTCGCCCTGATAGCCCACTATCGCGATAGATGCTCATCCAGAGATACAATTCGAATATAACCTATGAATCATCATTGCCTGACTTTACGCTCCCAAACAACATTTTACTTGAAGTTGTCCCAGTCTCCATTGGCGCAAGATGTAGCAAAACCCGCAAGTCCGAGTCCAATCCACTGTTGATTGGCTTTCGCCATTGACCTAGACACCGGCGGCCCTCATTGCTTAGTTACTGAACGGCCGTCGTATATAGTGAAGAGTGTATCTGGCACAAGCGGGCTACTAGAGGTCTTTCCTTGGGTTTCCTCGGTGGGTGGATGCGCGTAATATGCGGCAAGTAGACAATACTGCAGCGCGCATGGGGACTAGGGTGAGCTCGAGGTGAGCCTGAGGAGGACGGACAAACACCGGGGAGGATTTCCGTGGGGATTGCGGGGAAGAGAGTGCGGGGAGGGCCTAGAGCGGGGGCCGACAGCGATCACACTGCCAGGTGCCCGGGCCGCGTCTCCGCCAGTGGTCATTGGCCGCGTCCGAGTCGCGTCTGGGCAGAACTCTCCTCAGCTCCCTCAGGCTCTTACTCACCCAGTCCTCATCCTCGCTATAAATGCCTCTGATGTCTGCCTCGGATCCACTCGAATCCCTTTGCCCACCTTTCCCCCCCTCATCACCGTTCACGACACCCTTCGTGAACTCATCCGCCATGTCCGACAGCCCTCTATTCCTCGGCCTTGACCTCTCTACCCAGGGCCTCAAGGCCGTACTCATCGATGCCGATGGTGTACCAGTGCACGAATCCGCCGTCCACTTTGACCGTGATCTTCCTTCCTATGGCACCACCAACGGTGCCATCCGTGGACCCGGCCCTGGCGAAGTCACTTCTCCAGTTCGGATGTGGCTCGACGCATACGACCTCATCATGGAACGCATGCGCACTGCGGGTGTTGACTTTTCACGCATCCTTGGTATCTCAGGCGATGGCCAGGTAAGCTGTCCAATATGAAACCCACCGGATCACACTCACCCGCTCTAACGTGTAGCAACACGGATCCGTCTACTGGTCCTCAGAGGCAGAGCGTCTGCTCGCGTCACTTGACCCCGCTCAACCCCTAGCTGAACAGCTCTCTCCCGCCGCGTTTTCCATCCAGCGTGCACCTATCTGGCAGGACTCTTCAACCACGCGCGAATGCCGTGAGCTCGAAGCCGCCGTTGGCGGTGCGCAAGCTCTCGCAGACCTCACCGGCAGCAGGGCGTACGAGCGTTTCACTGGAACGCAGATCGCCAAGGTATGCATTGTTCTTTCATCATGGCGACAAGGATTTTCTCGTTCCTTCGGTGCATTCGCGAACGCTTCTATCGTCCCACTCAATCCGTCGACGTTTTTGACTTTCCCCGAGATTCGTGCGCATCGCATCTTCCCGTGCGGTGCTAATTCGTTCACCATTTTGTTGCGCTCCCGAGCCCCGAGATCACGAGTGCTCACTGCCAAACCCGCTGTTGCAGATCCGCCGAACCGACCCGGATGCATACAACGCTACCGCCCGGATTTCCCTCGTCTCGTCGTTCATGCCTTCTCTCTTCCTCGGTTCCATCGCGCCGATTGAAGTATCCGACGCAAGTGGCATGAACCTCATGAACGTCCTGACGTGCGAGTGGGACGACCGTCTGCTAGAGGCAGCAGGCGGCCCGGAGCTGCGCGAGAAGATTGGTCCTGAACCTGCGCCGGGCGGCACGTTCCTGGGCAAAATCCACCCTTACTGGGTCCAACGCTGGGGCTTCAACCCAGGTAAGCTTCGGTGCCAAGAGCAGTGTGCGAGTGTGAGTGTATGCTGAAGTCTTCTTGCAGAGTGCGAAATCGCACCCTTTACGGGCGACAACCCGGCCACCGTGATCGCACTCTCGACGCCGGGTGACGCCATCCTGTCGCTCGGCACTTCCACCACCTTCCTCCTCTCCATCCCTCCCGCCGAGACCGCGCCGAAGCGGTTTACGACCTCGCACCTCCTCACCCACCCAACGACGCCCGACGCGCACATCGCCATGCTCTGCTACAAGAACGGCGCGCTTGCGCGCGAGCAAGTCCGGGACCAGTACGCCGACGGCCACTGGACGCGCTTCAACGAGCTCGTCGAGGCGCGCCCGGTCGGCAACGACGGGTTCATGGGCTTTTACTTCCCCCTCCCCGAAATCATCCCGCCCAACGTCCAGGGCAACTTCTTCTTCTCCACCTCCCCGTCCTCCTCATCCCCCTCCTCTATCACCACGCTCTCCGAGTCCGCCATGCCCTCCTCCGCGCACCCGCGCGCGATCCTCGAATCGCAATTCCTCTCCATCCGCTCGCGCATCACCGCGATCCTGNCCCCCCGACGCGCCCCCGCTGCAGCGGCTCGTGCTCAGCGGCGGGTCCTCGCTGAACCCGGTCATCCAGCAGGCCGCCGCGGACGTGTTCGGGATGCGCGTGTTCGTCGCGGGGAAGGAGGGCGCGGCGGAGGGCGGCGCGCAGCTCGCGCGCTACGCGTGGTGGCGCGCGCAGAACGGCGGGATGGGCACGTTTGAGGAGATGCGCGCGATGGACGCGGACGCGGGTGCGGAGGAGGCGCGCAAGCGGTGCGTCGCGGAGCCCAAGTGGGAGCGCGAGCGCGTGTATGCGGGGTTGGTGGAGACGTATCGGGCGTGCGAGGAGCGGGTCGTGCAGGCGTGTGCGGTGAAGGTTGCGTGAGGTCGCTCTTGGGGAGAGAAGAAAATATGCTGTTGCTGTGTTGTGCTTTGTGCTTTGGACACTGGTTTGTTTGGGACCGATGTTCTGGTTGTTAGTGGCTGACTGACTGTATAGAAGCATACTGACTGACATAGACGACGTGGTTTCCCTGGGCTCGAGGGGAATACATACAATGTACACATATCAGAGCGAGATACTCAGTATATACCAATCGTGCAACTTGTAAGATCTATCCCAGGTTGTCTGCATGTGGATTTTGGCCATGGAGTGCGTCGCGGCTGAAGCATCATGCATCATGGCGTGAACCTACAGTACTTCCTATCATTCAGGTGGTTCTGCAAGTAACGGCCGTTTTGCAGAACTCCGCGAGTTCTCGTCCACCGCTTTCCGACACCATTGATGCGCTATACTCCAAGCTTGTTGGCTATATGTTGAGTTTCAGTGTCTTGAGAGATTGATCATGCAACGTACACCCCTGCAAAGCCCAGGCGTCCGACCAATTCCCCAGACCATTTCGATGATCAAATCGTTTGAAAGACCTTCCTCAAGCATACCAGTGCGTGTGCGTAAATGTCGCCCGATAGGCCAAAAATCGCTGGAGAAAAACAGTGGATGCAACTCCTTTGCAACGCATTGCGCTGGATGTACTACCGTAAATGGGTGGCTGAAACCCCGGCGACCACATACATCCTGCAACATTGAGCCAGAGGCCCCCCAAAACTCGCAGTCACAAAGCTTATAGTGAGTAATACCCGTCATGCCTGAAAATATTGGAGAACCTGATTATAGAACCCCGTGAACAAGGCGAGGCAGACTGCCCGGAGTTGCAGAACCCAGCATACCGTCCGAGATCTTCGGGGGCACACGTACGGCTTCAAGGCTCCATGCTCAAGGCCTCATGATCACGGTGTGAACACGCTGTCAAGCCAACGTAAAGCACAGTCACCACGGTGTTTGCTGCGACATTATGTAAGCGCGCACGTACTTGAACATCGATCTCTGAGGCCTGCAACCCGCGATCGATTTTCTATTAGAGCGAACGGGACCCTCCCGCATGCACCTGCTCCGTGGTATGTACCAATTGACAATAGGATTTTCAGGCCGAGTATTGCTGACAAGAAATGCATTGCCACGGACGCGCTAGTGCGGCGTAGATGCATCTCCTCGACACCTCCTCCGGCACGCTCCACTACTTTGCTACACCCCCGACTCGTGATGCCGACTGGGAGGGGAAGTCAGAGGGTTACGCTATCCTGTCCCATGTCTGGTCCAAGGACGGAGAACAGTCGTTCCAAGAGCTCAAGGCCCTGATCGCAAGCGGAGCCGGGCTCGAGGGCGTGTCCCCAAAGATCCGCGACTTCTGCACGTTCGCCCGCCGCGCGGGATACCGCTGGGCGTGGATCGATTCGTGTTGCATCGACAAGACGAGCAGCGCGGAGCTCTCGGAGGCCATCAACTCGATGTACGAGTGGTATGCGGTGGCGGACACCTGCTTCGTGTACATGGAGGACGTCAGCGATGAAGAAAACCCGTGTTTGGAAGACTGTCAATTCGGACGGAGCCGATGGTTCACTCGCGGGTGGACGCTCCAGGAGCTGATCGCCCCTCGTGCTGTCGTATTCCTCTCAAAGGAATGGCGCTACCTGGGTACGAAGGCGAGTTTGGGAGACGCGATACAGACGATCACAGGCATACCTGAAGCGATTCTCAACCACGTCGCCGAGTTGGACTCCGTCAGCGTCGCGCAGCGCATGTCTTGGGCCTCGCGGCGGCAGACTACGCGAGAGGAAGACCAGGCGTACTCGCTCATGGGGATCTTCGGCATTCACATGCCAACCATCTACGGCGAGGGTCAGAATGCGTTCGTGCGACTACAAGAGGAGGTCCTCAGGACCATTCCTGACCAAAGCATCTTCCTATGGGATCTCGATTCCGCCCCTTCGATTGAACTTGCCTTCGACAGTAGTCTCCGGCTCGTAGGCCCTGCCGAAGTGGACCACAGCCAAAATGGGCTATGCAAAGTAGATAGTACACTCTTTGCACCGTACCCCTCCGCGTTTGTCGACTGTCCCAGGGTGTCGCCTCGTCCTTTCAGCGGGAAGCTCGACTTGACGTTCGGCATTCCAGAATACACTGTCACAAGTTATGGTTTGCGGACCCGTTTACCGCTAGTCCCTATCATGTTATCGTGGTACTATACGGCTTACCTTGGCCTATTGGAATGCGAGGATCCTGAGGGCGATGTCATGGCGTTGTTGCTGCAGCCCCCACCGCCATCCAGCTCAATGTCACCCGGATGGTTCTCCGTCGGTCACCAATTCGTCTTGTCGGATACGCCCGGTTCCCCTCCACTATCATCCCACACCTGCTACGTGCGCTTTGTCGGTTTGTCACCGGATATGCTTCAGAACGTCCATGATACGATCAAACTCACCGAGATATGTATACCATTGCGATGGTCTCACCTCCCACCTGCTCTCAGGCCAACCCGGAGCCCTTCTCAGCCCCGGCATCTGCCCACCACACGTAGTATCACCACTGTGGTCATACCGACCTGGGTCACCGTCAATCTCAAGAAGGCCGGCTTCGACGTCACACTCCATCATGCTACTTTGAATCACTACCATACGGAGGTCCTCCGAGTCACTGACCAACCTGCCGAGCCCGCATTGCTGTTGCAGTCGCGGAATGTCGAGATTAGCATCTACCTGTGGTCATGTCCTTGTCCCCCGCATGGCAACAACCGGCGCTGGGAAAGCCTCTGCGTTTCAGTCTCCCCGAATAGCCTCCCCTCTCAAGTATTCCCTGAAGGCATGCCATGGGAGCGACTCTTCTTGAATCCATATCGGTGTCCTGCGAACCATATCGCGGAGTGGCCGGGAAGGTCACAGGACTTTGAGCCCTCGAGTGGCTTGCGCATCAGACTTACCCTTACCCCCTGCTCCGCGCCCACAGACGAACGCATATCCACCTATATCCTTGGCGTTGAGTTGCGGGTGGCAAGCGGGTCACAATGGGACTTGGAGGAGAACATTCCTGCCTCGTCAGCAATCGCCGAGGACAGACTCAGCCAGAAGGATCCCCGACGTCCGATCCCGGATCGACTCCTCGACGCAGATAGCTCCGGATGAGCGGCGCAACAACAAGGTATGAGTGATCACGACTGCCCTGATGGTAAAGGGGAGGATGTCAGTGGGACAGTGTATTAGTTTATAACTAGGCGGCCAGCTTCAGAGCTTCAACGCGGGCACTTCCTGCGCGTGTGGTTTTCCATGATGTATGAGTTACCTCGGCGTCCTTCTATGCTCATCGTCGTTCTCCGGTAGTCTAGTCTTCCCAAACCCCCCGCTCCCTATGAGCCTACATTCTTATATGAAGGTATCCCTCAGTACATGTACTTGTAGGCTATGCAACGCACTTACTCTGTTATCCTGAGATGCTAACTCATGATCTCTGCTGGGTAAAGGTCACAAACGGCAGTGGAAGGGGGCCGTCGCCGGCATCGCCACCATGCATCGCTTACATAATGCATTCTCACATCATCAACATAAGGAACGCGTATACTGTACTAGACTTTGTTACTGGCAGTACTCCCTGAACCTCAACTTCGGAAATTGTCGTATTGGACACATCTTGCTGCGTTGTTGTACAAAGCGATCAAACGGCCTACCTTTGTGCGCAAGCTCTTAGATCTTGAGCTTGTCAGTTGACCCGCAGCAAGTAGATGTGGCTACTTAACACAACGTGTTATACATTTCACGTCGCTCAGGATCCCACCCAGATACCATATGCAATACTGTCCCACGTATGGGCTCAAGATGGCGAACAAACTTTCCAGGTAAGTGTGATTCTTACATACTGCACAGCGGACGCAAATAATGTGTTGTCCACGGTTAATTGGCGCATACAGGATATACAGGCCATTCACGCATCGACGCGACAACTTCTACCGGATGTCGCTGACAGCGACCCACGACTTTTGGCCCTCGTGCGAGAGCAGCTAAGCCCCAAAATTAGATCATGCTGCGACTACGCTTGCTCTCGAGATTTCAAGTACGTCTGGATCGACACGTGCTGTATCGACAAGTCGAGCAGTGCGGAACTCTCTGAGGCTATCATCTCGATGTTCGACTGGTACTCCCTCGCCGCGGTCTGCTACGTCTACCTGGCAGATGTCCCGGAGATTGAGGATCCCACAGCGCAATGGTCCAATTTCCGGCTCAGCATGTGGTTCCAGAGAGGCTGGACGCTACAGGAGCTGCTTGTCCCGCGGCGCAACGTCTTTTTGTCTAGGAACTGGCGCGCAATCGGGACGAAAAGGAGCTTGTGCAAGGTCATCGAGGAGGTCACGAACATCGACGAGGACATCTTGCTCCATCGGAGACCCCTACACTCTATTAGCGTCGCGCGGCGGATGTCATGGGCTCAATATAGGCGTACAACACGCATCGAGGACGAGGCATACTGCCTCATGGGCATCTTTGGCGTCCGCATCCCCGCGATCTATGGCGAAGGCCGACATGCGTTCGTTCGGCTGCAAGAGGAGATCATGAAATGCATCCCGGATCAATCGCTTTTTGCGTGGGGGGACGTCTTACCACTCAGCGTTATCGACTCGGAAGGGAGTTTTCCACGCGTGAGGGCGGTCTCGCTAGACGCGCTTCGTGCCTCCAAAGGGGCTTACCTCCTGGCATCTTGCCCGTTTGACTTTGGCGGACGTTGCAGTAGCATGGAGCCCGTTTCTCTCCACGCGCTATCATCCATACTGGGCGTAACATCGTTGAAAATCCCGATCCACCTAGCTACCAGCCATGGCGTGCGCATCACACTCCCGATTTTGACCCTCCGAATGCCGGTCACGGAAGCAGGCTGCGCCGAAGTGAGGCTCGCACTACTGGCGTGCCAGGACGACAAGGGCCGTCTAGCGGCACTGGTGCTCTTGGCACAGGATCCAGCTACAAGAATGCACCTCGTCGGTGGCTTCGATCAAGATCATGCATATGGTGACGACCTTAGTCGCATCCTGTGCGAATACGACGAGGACCTCTTCGAGATCTCGTCGGAGGAATGGCGCCGCAACGCTCGCGTTGAAGATCTACGGTACTCCCATTCCTACCCCCGCATCGCCCTCTTAGAGTCGTCCTCGGTCGCGCGCGCCATCGCGCAGCAACCGGCATCCTTGACATTTCAGGACGTATGTATTCCTTACCAACGCCTACAGGCGGGCTCTTGCGCGCCCTTGCTAGGTAACGGGTCTCTTGTGGCGATGACAGGGTCGGGATCGGGTTTCAGCTGTCCATGCAGTGTCTTATTCCCACCGTGGACACTCGCGCACTTTCGGAAACTGGGAATTGTTGCGGACGTCAACATAGAGCACGACGGCGGGATGCAAGCGGTATATGTTCCCAGCAGCATGGTCGAGAACACCCCGCGCCATCCGACTTTTGTTCTACGGTATGACAGGACCACCGTCACCATTGCGCTCTTCCAATGTCCGGCGGTCGTAGGCCTCAGTGGACCTCTGCATGTTTCTGTAGCATGGAACCAAGATGATGAGCAAGATTCGAAGGTGAGTATAGGTTTCGAAAGGTCCCGTTCAGAAAAGCCCTTACACTGTTCCCACAGGCTACTACTGGCATACACCTAGAACGACTTGAAACGGTCACAGCCTGCTGCGATGGGGATCACGTCGAAGAGTGGCCTTCAGGGCAGAAGCGCTACAGAAGCCCTGCAGTAGGCTTACCTACCGTCTGCTTGCATTTTAGTGTCTGGGACTACGCCGGCTCTCTCGCGGGCTCACATGTCATAGGTCATGTGTATTCGTCTTTGGCAAGTTGTTATGGCTTAGACATAGTGCTGGATTGTCCGCAAGCCTATGAAGCATAACGTCTGGCATGAGGCGAGTCAATACGAGCAACTTGACGCCGCTTATTATTAGAATTTGGCAGTTACCGCGCGCTCAATTGAGCCGTCACCTGGTAAGTCCAGGCGCACGTATGATACCGCAGATGACTCAGATACTCCCGTCACCTGCAGTAGACTAACCTACCCATCCGTGAGCCGTCTGCGCCTCTCATTCAACAGGCTTCGACACACTCACCGTATGACAACAGGCTGTCATTCCGGAGCCTGAGGACCAGATGTGGCTCCTGGATACAACCTGTTATACGTTACATCTCAAGCAGGACGTTACCGAAATACCGTATGCAATTTTATCCCACGTATGGGACCAACGCGGAGAACAGACCTTTCAAGTGAGTGTCGCCTTCAGACAGCAATGTGCAGCAAGTCCTGATGATGCATCCCTCGCGGCCGATTGATCTTGCTAGGACGTACAAGCTATCCATGCCTCAGTGCGGCAGAGCCTTCCTGACGTCAGTGACAATGACCTGCGACTTCTAGTCCTCGTCCGGGAGCGATTAAGCTGGAAAATTAGATCCTGCTGCGACTACGCTTGCTCTCGAGGTCTCAAGTACGTCTGGATCGACACGTGCTGTATCGACAAGTCGAGCAGCGCAGAACTCTCCGAGGCTATCATCTCGATGTTCGACTGGTACTCGCGCGCCGCGGTCTGCTACGTCTTTCTAGCAGATGTCCCGGAGACTGAGGATCCCACTGCGCGACTGTCCCATTTCCGGCGGAGCGTGTGGTTCCAGCGCGGCTGGACGCTACAGGAACTCATCGCACCGCAACGGAACGTCTTCCTGTCGAAGAATTGGCGCGCAATCGGGACGTCGGGACGAAGAAGAGCTTGTGCCAGGTCATTGAAAGGATCACGAATATCGACGGGGACATTCTGCTACACCGGCGGACTTTTGATACAGTCAGCGTTGCGCGGCGGATGTCGTGGGCTCAGTTCAGGCGTACGACGCGGATCGAGGACGAGGCGTATTCCCTTATGGGCATCTTCAGCGTTCATATTCCCGCGATCTATGGCGAGGGCCGGGATGCGTTTGTCCGACTTGAGGAGGAGATCATGAAGTGTATTCCGGACCAGTCGCTCTTCGTGTGGGGGGACGTCTTACCGTTCCACCCAGGCTCTTCAACTCCATGGAATACGTCACGTTTCAGACAGGTGTCCCCCGACGAGCTGCGCGCATCGAAAGCGGCCTATCTTCTCGCGTCCTCCCCGGTGGACTTTGGTGGGGAGGGCAAATTCCTGGAGCCTTTTTCGCTCCACGCGTTATCATCCATGCTCGGAATCCCTGCGTCAGCTTCCCCGTCCAACTTAATCACCAGCCATGGCGTTCGTATGACCATGCCAATTTTAACCCTCACAATGCCACATTGGCATAGTGACTCGGGCGAATTCACCATCAAGGTCGCAATCTTGGCGTGTCGAAGCAGCCACGGCTACCTAGCGGGGCTCATACTCTCCGCGCAAGATGCGACTTCCAGTGTCTACCTCGTCGGCGGCGTCGATCAGACATTCGAGCACGATGAAGATGATCTGTTCGATTGTTGGAGTCGCTATGCCTGGGAGATACCAAACAGTGGATCTACAAGGGCATACAGAACTCTACGCTACTCTCAGTCATCCCCTCGCATGATCTTCCTCGAACAGTCCTCGGTTGCGAACACCATATCGCATCACCCGGCGGCATTGACGTATCATGATATCTGCATCCCGTACCAACGCTTGCACGCCAGTGCTTGTGCGACCTTGCTCAAATATCCATCTTTGACGGTGACGACTGGGCCGGGAGCGGAATTCAGATGTCCCTGTGCCGTCATTCTACCGTCCTGGACATTTTCGCACTTACAGCAACTAGGATTCACGGTTGACGTCGACATGCAACCGAGTGGCGAGATGCTACCAGCCTACATCCCAGGTAGTCTGAGCGACAGCACTGCGGGCCCGCGACAATTTGTGTTGCAAAACGGCACCACGATGGTCACCATTGTCTTGTTCCCTTACTCCGCGCTCGAAAGCTACAATGAAGCCCTCGAGGTAGTTGTATCGTGGGGCCGAAGAAACGCACTAAATCTGAAGGTATGGATATTATCTAGGTCCCCACTATAGCGTCTAGAAAGATGTTCAATTCGTCTCAACAGATGGCTGCTGCCTCAAGGACTCCGCGTCGCGAGACGACAACCTGCTGCGACGGGGACCACGTCGACGATTGGTCGTCTAACCCGATGTGCTACCAGAGTCCCGCAACAGACTTACCCACCGTTCATTTGCAGTCCAGCGTTTGGGACCACGCTGCTTCGTCCTCGGACTGGCGCGATGTGGACTTCGTGCAACTGTCTTCCGATCGGTGCTACGTTCTGGACGTACGTTTAGAATACCCTGGTAACAAACCATCTCACCCTTGGGAGGCTGACATTGAGACCTTTGATCGTGATTCATACTGAGTCTTCTATTACCCGCCCGCGATTAAATCTACCTCGCATATTTTGTTATCAGGATACGAACGTACGAGTAGATAGAAGATTATAACCTGTATGGCATGTCGTGATCACGTCTCAATACACACCCGCCCTTCCTATCAGCCCTCGAGGTCCGCAAGCCCCTCCTTGTCCAGCGGAAGGTGCGCCTCCTCATCCTCCGAGCTCTCCTCCTCCTCGACGGAGCCCGCGGCAGCGGCATCTCCGCCAACGGGGAATGACGTCGCGTCGTAGCGCTTTTTCTCGCGGAACGGGTTGTTGCGGAACTCGCCGCGCTTGATGACCGCCGTCTGCGGGATGATGCCCTTCGGGTTGAGGTACTCGAGGTCGTGCCCCGCATATGCGTCGATGGACCGGATCCATCCGTCGAATCTGAGAGTGAGGAGCATCTTGTAAGCAACAGCCGGAGAGCAGTAAGGATGTATGACGGAGGGGAAACGTTAGGAGCAAGACGTACATTCCGTATTGATCCTCTATTGAGCGCATTTTGGAGTAGATGTGGTTCTGCTTAAACTCGTCGAGCTGCGCGCGATGCACCTCAAAGTCGATCGGCGCGCGGTACTCCGGGTCGCTCGGCTGCAGCTTCTCGTTCACCGCGGCGACGCGCCTGCTGTAGCTCTCGAAGATGGGGTATTCGAGCAGGAGCCCCAGCGCGGGCATCTTCGGCACAAAGACTTGCCGCGGGCCGTACATCTAAATGGATACACGACATCCGTGGGCGTCAGCATAGGGAGGCGCCAACGAAAGGCGGAGAGGCGGGTTACCTCCTCGATGATCTGTGGCGGTGTATTGGTTCGACATGAGAGGACGAGGGCGGATATCATCTTGCGCTTAGGACGAGGCGATGTCAAACGACAGAACCAAAAACTCATATAACTGGCGTGAACTTGCTCACAATCTGCACACGGGTCAGGCTCGTTCCGTCAACAAATTGTCGCCAAATGGGGCTCTCACCTGATGTAGCATGAAGCTCTGGCCGTGCAGCAGGACTGCGATCCACTCTGTGTCGCCGTACACAGCAGGGTCCGAAATCTGTCATGACATCGCTCACCCTGAGCGTGCGGGCCTCGGCGGAAATTCAGAAAGTGAGGGCACACCTCTATTGATTTCAGGAACCGCTGACAGCTGCGATCACGGAAGTCCCTCCCCACAGTGAAGTTGTGGAAGTTGTGCGATCCCTCGAACTTCTTCGCGGTCTCCCTGAGCGCGGCGAGTTGCTCAGGCGTGATGCGGTACGCACGCTTGCGCTTCAGGTCGTCCTGCGGCGTGGCTGCTGGGTTTGCATTCTCCCAGAACGGGTGCGGTGCGGGCTCGGCACCTTGTGCCTTGAGCGTGTTGTGTAGTCCGCTTCCCGGTTTAGGCGGAATCATGAGATACGAAGGGAAGAAATATGTGTATTTGCGGCTGTCGCAGGTACTGTTTGATCGCATATACGTTAACGTGGGCGGACGCAGTCGACAACGGAGGGAGACAAACGGACGTTCTCGCGTTGAACGAGTTCTGTACTCGTATCTAATTGCGCCTCAGACTCTGTGGTATAATTGGGCGACTGAGGGGGTACTCACAATACTCCACACTCGAATCTCGGGAGGTAGCTCCTCGTTGATTTTAGCGACAAGGTCGGGCACGCCAGGTATCTCATTGATGAGCTTCATGGATACGACATTGCCCGCGGCATGCACTCCTGCATCTGTACGAGCAGCTCTGCCCAGCTTGACCTGCGCACGAAGGTCAAAGTTGAATGGCCTGGGCTCGTAGCTCCGGACCCGCGCACCTTCGTCGGGTTGTCCGAGTTGTCTTGCGAGACCGCACCCACTTTGATGAGAGCGTCAAACAACACTCCTTCTATGGTGCGTACCTTCGGATCGGGTTGGCTGCGGTATGCTCAGCATTTAGGTCTGTATGTGTATGCGCGCGTGGGCATGGGTACACACATTTGCATCCCGTTGTAACCATCCCCACAGAACCCAATGAGCAGAGCACAAGCCCGCTTAGGTAGCCGAGGGGCTTTCGGCTCGCCATTGTCCGGTGTGCGAACCTCTTCACCCTCTGTTCGAGTGCCTCTTCGGCGGTTGCGGGCGAACTCCTTGTCTTTCCCCTTCTTGCTCTTCTGTTTTTGGCCCTTCTTTCCGTCGACGCGCTTATCTGCCTGTTCCTTGGCAGCCTCTGCGTCCTCTACGCCTTCTGCAGGAGCATTTTCTGGTTGCTCGGGCTTTGCGCGTTTGGCCGCGGTAGACGCGTCGTTCATCTCTTCCGTCTGAGGTCTCTTCAAGTTGGATGTACTGGGTGCCGCCGGGGCGTCGGTAAGGGAGCCGGGCGGGTCGACGTCCATGCTGAATGATCGACACGGTGGTACTTGCGAAAATTTGGTGCAATGCCAATCAGGCCAGGGCCCAAAGAGCAACCACAGGGAGATAGAGTGCCTGGGAACGAGGGGGTATGGGCGAGAGCGAAGGAAATCAAGTCTTCGGAGTGGAAGAAGTCTGGAGACCCTGCACATGCCCTAAGCGCCTACTAGGGAACTCACTCAGTCCACTGTCCAACATTCCGCTTCACTCGCGAGCCACAGCCTCGGTCGATGTAGCAGTCCACAGAAGCAGCGTGGGTACTGGAAACGAGGATGTGCCATCTGTAATGGACCGTATGTTGTACAGAGCACGGCGGACACGTGTTGTAGCAGATTCAGAGGAAAGGAGAGATGGTCATTATTGTTGTCTAGGGAGGTATGTACATACACATCCTGCCGAGGACCTAGCGCATACTCCTGAACGNTTTCGCACCGTTTTTATCACGATTGATGTACATCCTACGTTCACCAGGTGATGACTTGTTGCCTCATGGGGGACCACCGGAATCGTCGTACAACACGGACCACGAGGCCTCTTGGACTCCGATACGCGCGTAGAGATGAGAACTTACCGGGTCGGTATTAGTACGTATAGATGACCTTGGCCGAAGTGCCGCCACGGTGACTATCACATCGCGCTTACCTACAGATCTAGCAGGAAGGGACGTTGGCCTGTCCGGCCGTACGAACGAGGACACGAGCGAGCCTGAGTACCCCAGCAGTCAACCCTCCTGCCATGCCGAGCCAACCAGATCCATTCAGAGCCAGGACGTTGTTGTCTCAACGATAGCGCTATGCCTGCAAGTAGAGACCCAGAACAACGGAGAGCAACGAGGAGGATGAGAGGAGAGGCAAGGACGTGGGGAAGAAGAGAGCGGGGTTTCAGTCGATTCAAAGACTTTGTAATGGGCGTCTAAGAGCAGCGCGTATAAATTACTTATGTCCAGCGCTGGCACGATTTCGAATATCCCGATCCTTGACTCCGTCCACTCGACGGGCTGCCTCCTGCCCTCCTTCCTCTGACTCCTCTCCCCTTCCCCCTCCTCCCTTCAAAACATATATTCTTCTCTAATTTCTGTCCTTAACGCTCACGAGTAATCATGAAGATCAGCCAGAAGATTGAGCAGGCCGCCAAAGAAGACCGCATCTGGTGGTCTTTCGAGTATTTCCCACCGCGGACAGCGCAGGTGAGCTGGACTGATCCCGAGCGGCCGCCGCTCGCCCTTTTTGCATCTTTCTAACCACCACATGCTTTCTTCAGGGTCTCCAAAATCTGTTGGACCGTATAGAGCGCATGCGCGCATTGGGTCCCGAGTTCATTGACATCACATGGTGAGCCATTCTAGCAAAATCAAAATCAAGGCGGCGCACCCAACTATAGACTCAGGAACGCTGGAGGGAGGACTTCAGAACTCACGTCAGAACTTGTCAAGACATGTCAGAAGCTTATTGGTATCGAGACCTGCATGCACCTGACGTGCACGGGTATGCCCAGAGTTAAAGTAGACATCGCACTGCGAGTAAGTCCTCCATTCGCTGGCTTGAGGGTCGTATACCTGGGAAGCGCATCGTGCGTGTGCACTTCGCGCGGCCTAATATACAGAGTCTACTGTGGGTGAGGTTCTCATCGCGCTTATCTAGGAAGCAAAAGAACACGGGTGCCGTAACATTCTAGCACTCCGTGGAGATCCACCCGTCGGCAGGGAGTGGGAGCCTGTAGATACCGGCTTCCGCTACGGTGTCGACCTCGTGCGCTACATTCGCGCCCAATATGGCGACTACTTCGACGTTTCAGTCGCGGGTTACCCCCAAACACACCGCCTTCCTCCTGAGGAGGCCGCGCGCGAGATGGGATACTTGAAGGAGAAGGTCGACGCTGGCGCGAACTTCATTTTCACTCAGATGTTCTACGACGTAGACATGTTCATCGACTGGGTCAAGGCCGCGCGCGCGGCTGGCATCACCGTTCCCATCGTCCCGGGAATCATGCCCATACAGACTTGGAACGGATTCCAGAAGGCGACCTCGCTCGCCAAGATTACCGTGCCGCAGTCGTTCCTGGACGCGCTCGAGCCGCACAAGAACAATGACGAGAAAGTGCGCGAGATTGGCACTAAGCTCGTCGCGGACCTCTGCAGGCGCATTCTTGCCGCGGACATCGGGATCAAGGGCCTGCACTTCTACACCATGAACCTCGAGAAGGGCTGCCGTCTCCTTTTGGAGGAATTGAACCTTGTCCCGCGCATCGAGGTTATTAAGCCCCTTCCTTGGAGACAGGTACGTGTTTCCCCTTCCCCACATACACCTGAGAATGCGCAGCGCTGATCACACATGCAGTCCCTCACGCCCAACCGTCGTACTGAGAACATCCGACCTATCTTCTGGGCAAACCGCACCCGCTCCTATCTCTCGCGGACTGAGAACTGGGATGAGTACCCCAACGGTCGGTTTGGTGACTCGCGCTCGCCCGCCTATGGTGAGCTCGATGGGTATGGTGTCTGGATCAAGCAGACGAAGGAGGACGCGCTCAGACTCTGGGATANCCCCCACGAGCATCGAGGATATTCGCAGGCTCTTCGCCCAGTTCTGTCAGGGCAAGCTCGAGGCGCTGCCCTGGTCAGACACTGCGCCGTCGAGCGAGACGTCGGTCATTGCACCGCAGCTGGCGAAGCTCAACGAACTCGGATTCCTTACCATTAACTCGCAACCTGCTGTTGATGGTGCCCGCAGCGATGACCGGATACACGGCTGGGGCCCCGCCAACGGCTACGTATACCAGAAGGTATGTATCAAACCCCTTGCCACGACGCTTTCGCATGAACTCATACTTTCGTAGGCGTACCTCGAGTTCTTCGTCTCGCCGGAGCTGCTCGAAATGCTCATCCCACACATCGAGCGCGACATCAACATCACCTACTACGTGATCAACAACCGCGGCGACCTCCGCACGAACACGCACTCGGACGGGCCCAACGCCGTCACCTGGGGCGTCTTCCCCGGCAAGGAGATCATCCAACCCACGATCGTCGAGGCGATCAGCTTCATGGCGTGGAAGGACGAGGCGTACGAGCTCGGCCGGCTGTGGGCCAAGTTCTACGAGCCCGGCTCGGCGACGCGCCAGCTCATCGACGGGATCATGGACTCGTACTACCTCGTGAACGTCGTGCACAACGATTACAAGCGGCCCGACGCGATCTTCGAGCCCTTCTTCAAGGCTGGTGCCGAGTACGCTGCCAAGTACGGCTCTGCGCCCGAGCTGCCGACGACCAACGGCGCGAACGGGCACGCGAACGGGAATGCCAACGGACACGCCAACTAGACAGTCTTAACAAGCCCTTCCTCTCATCTTCTGGACTCGCTCCTCCCTGCTTTCATTTTCCTCGCAACCTGGAAATTTCAACATTTGCCTCTCATCTGCTCTCTTAAACCCCATGACGACGGGCGTCACCGTACACCACTGCGGCGGCGCCCATAAATGACAGTTCAACACACTGTCAGCCCACGGTCGGCTTGCTCTATGTTTTTCCCAGCATTGCTTACCGGGTTCAACCCCCGTCGCTCCTTTCTTCTGCTTCTGCTGCTTCCTTCTGCTCTCTCCTCCCTCCTCGGCATCTATATATCTCTCACCTCATCTGATCTGTCTTCTCTCTCATTTATATCGCCCTCGCCTCAGCTTTGGCCTCATTACCACCACCGCATCACGTCGTCCCAAACACACACTCGCATGAACTCTCTGGCATGTATCATCACTGCATCAACTGCATCGTCCACGGACACCCCACCCCCCTTCCTCCCCCTCCCACGCCCGTCCTCCTGCAGCGGGACGCCATCTAGCTCACTGTAGGAACTTTGCATCCAACTGCATGTATCTTATTACTCTTTTCTCTGTTTCGACGACGTAGAGGTCGAGTGTAAAACATATATTGACTCGTCATGGAATTATTCACGGCGGTTCTCCTGCTCAAGTCTTGTTAGCGAACGTCTAATGCGCGTAGCGTCGCCGAAGCATCGCGTAAGTCATGATGACCTTCGAATTTGACCAGCTGGTCATCTTGCACATCGTCCAACATCAACTTAAGAGCATGGTGCAGGTACTGGTATATATGCCGAAATATTACGAGATACTAAATACACCTCCCCACCACCCCGCGCGCCGCACGAGCACAGAATCAATGAGTACGAGGGCATATACAATAGGGAATACCGATGCATGTCACGCTACAAAACCTGCCGAACATACCCACACAGACCCACACACAGATACCGATATAGTACGCCCAGTCATTATTATCACGCCGGCGCGTCGTACGCCAGGTCGGA
Organism: Trametes cubensis; assembly: GCA_029747595.1. Classification (NCBI taxonomy): domain Eukaryota; kingdom Fungi; phylum Basidiomycota; class Agaricomycetes; order Polyporales; family Polyporaceae; genus Trametes; species Trametes cubensis. The sequence goes on from JAPEVG010000050.1 coordinate 109,297, forward strand.
GAAGAAGAAATCGCTGTTCCCCGGCGGCGGGCCAGCCACGAGGCCGCTCGGGATGTCCACTCTCTCCCCAGAGAGGTCTGCAAGACGCGGCAGGATGAGCGCCGAGATCGACAGACAGTAGCACGGCAGACGTACCTAGGAGTTTGATCTTGAGCCCGATCTCCGTCAAGGCTTGCACGAACAGCTCCGTCTCCTGCGACGCGACGTGCCCGCCGTCCCGCCGGAGCATGTTCAGCCCATCTGTCCAGTCCGCCCAGCGCGCTTGGTCGGGCGCGATCTGGTCCGCGAGGGAGCCCCCGGTGGTGCTGAGCAGCGAGAACGAGAGCGGTGAGGCGAGCATGGGCGAGCTCGCGCCGAGCGGAATGTCGGTCTGGTCGCGCTGGATGTGCGGGAAGGGCGCGCAGGTGCCTGTCGCGACCTCGCTGATCATGGCGATCTCGATGCGCTCCGGGAGATCTTCGAGCCCTTTGCGGACGGGGAACTTGACCGCGCTGTCGACGTAGTGGAGGTATTTCAGTCCGGCGTCCTAGAGATCGTGCGTTAGAAATGAAGAACATGAGGGGTTTGCTTGTGTACATACCAGCCGGAGGAAACGCCAAGGTCGTGTCGGTCGTCGCATGGTATCACGGGGGACGGTCGTAGCCAGGGGAATGCCATTCATGAACCAGGCACCCTCGAGCAGGCAGTGGATTCGTTGTTGCCGCACGAACTCATAGGACTCCTTGTAGAGCTTGGCTCGCAAGTTTCTTCAGGCGCAGCCACGCGTGTAAACCGTTGCTCTTCATATGGAAGTTGAATACGCACCGTATAGGGATCTTGCTCATGATGTCATCTTCCATCTCGAGCTCCTGCATCTGGCGATCCCGAACGGCACGGTACTCGCTCTCCAGGAATTCCTGCTCGACCTCGTGCCAGGGACGGATGTTTTCTCGTTTCAGGGCGACCTTGACTCTGCACACGGAAACATACTCAGCTACGCGCAACGAGGTGGCGATGCAGGCTCAGAAGAGAGAAGCACGTACTGGCTCCTCGTCAAGGCGACGAGACGGGGAAAGTCGTCGGTCGACGCGCCGCTCTCGTTCCACATCCGGAGGAAGAAATGCAGCGCCAAGGAGTGCACTTTGGGGAAGTTGAGGAAGAACGGCTGGAACGTCGTCGACGTCGAGTCTGCGGGGGCGATGCGTGAGTAAAATGATCTTCATACGAACGGTCAACAGCGGGAGAAAGCGTCGTACATCCTGGAGCATATATAGCCCAGTGTTCGGCGAGCAGGTCGGTCACCTCGTTTGAGGCCTTGCCTATCGGACATCGCCGCTCTGCCGATCGACTGAGCTGCTCCTGCACAACCTGTCAAGAGTCGTCAGCGACAGCTGCAATATATCAGGCTCGAGATTCGCACCTTCGCCCAGTAGTCGGGGTCTTTCTCGACAAAGTATTTCTGAGTGTCATCATCAGTAACCACTTGGACAGCCCCAATCTGTACGCAACATACCAGACAATCCAAGCCCAGCACGCCGACTTCCCTGAACTCGTGTCCAATATCTTCCGTCTCGAAACCAAGCTTCCGCCATTTGATATACGTGACCGCGTCCTCGCGTTCTTCTTGAATCTTGCTCTTCTCCCAGATGAACTGGAGCGCTTGGTTGTGGAGAGGCTCGAAATCGGGTTCGACCAAGGTGGTCTTCTTGCGAAAGGTGACGCGCACCATGTTAGCTTGGAAGTCCAAAATGCACGATGTCAGGTCTTCAATGGTGTGTGAAGACATCAACCGCTATAGTCTCCATGAGTACGAGGTACTCCATGTTAGAAGCAGTGCGCATACAATGACGGCTTTCCGAACGTTGAGGCGTTCAAGCTCGGCGATGAATTCGTCCCACCGGGGATCGCTCGCATGCGCCAGTAGCGAGTTGATCAACATCATACTGTATACAGATCAGCGATCTCCTCGGCAGCCTGCCCACTCTAGCATACCTGTATAGGGCCATAGTAGTATCTGCACTCCCCAACCGGTTGACGACAGTCTCCAACAGTCGTCTCTCTTTCCGCATCTGCTCGAAAACGACATCGAAGCCATATCGATATACCGAACCCGGGGACGGGGAAGGCGGGCCCTTGCTCGTGCTAGCCGCTTGCCCCGCGTTCTGGCCGGAAGCGCTGCTGGGATCTGCCTCGACGAGCTTCTTGAGAATGGCGGTAGCAGGGCGGCAGACGTTGATGGGCGACTGTTCTGAAGATAGAATCTGAACCACCTTGAAGATGAAAGAGCTGCCCAGATTCGCCCAGCCATAATCGAGCTCCATCAGGTTCTGCATGGCTGTGAGTGCGTACTAGAGAGAACCAAATAAGTTTTCGGAAAAATGGGTGAGGAGTATGGGGTACTAACGGCAAGGATGTTTCCGTGCGCAGTATTGATGACCTCGATGAGCTCACGCAGGCCGTCTCGTTGCAGGAACTCATTTGCAAATTGCTCTTCCTACAACTTCCCATCAGAGACTTTGGGACTACTAGCGTGGCGCGTAGACTCACTCGGATAAGCTTCCGAAGGGACGTCAAAGCAAGACCTAGCTTCGCATCGCTAGCACCGCCGAGCTTCTCCACGATCTCCGCGGCTTCGATAGCAGGGGCGTTCACGAGCCTAAGTGAAATAGGGAGGATCAATACCGCGCAGGAGAGGAATAGGGCGTCAAGCCATGGTTCAACGGATCATCGATGGGTGCCCATGCGTTATATGGAGAGAAGCATTCAGTAAAGCGGACTTACTTCAGGTTGACTTTGCCCTTGATCTTCTTCCTCAGGTTGTCGTTCGTCACCAGCTCGTCATTCTCATCTCTCAGCGCGTAAACGGCTGGGGGATCTTTCAGCTTCAAGCTGATGCACAATTGGCGTATGACATCGTCGACAGACAGACTGGGCTCAATCCGTGTCCGTACAGTAAGGCCCTCCTTTGTAGTCACGTTGTTTGTGGGAACCAGGCCAGCCTTTGTGTGCGAGGACTTGCCGTTCGTTTGGGGATTGGCGAGGGTCGGGGTGGTGGGCCTGCGCGAGCCACCTTCCGCAGAGATGTCAGAGGACATGGTCAGTCGTGATTAGCGCGCCTGGATGCTGTTATAAGAACGCGAATTATAAGCTTTGACACGAAGCGTTTGGGAGCGATCAGCAGTGCAAGATGGCGAGGAGGCGAAAGATTTCTCATCGACTGGATGCGACAGCGAAGCCAATGATACAGTTTGAATGGCGTACGCGGAACACGAGAAACGTACGCGACGAGCCTCGGTCACGCACAGAGCATCTTGTCTTCACACTGTACAACCGACCCAGCCACTCCACCGACTTGCACACATTGGAAGCGATTACTCACAGATGTGTGGGGAGGTTTGCGCTGCTTGGATAGCGAAGGGATACACTGCACGCGTTCGAAGGAGGTCAGCGGCTAGGCACTTGGTCTTGTTAAGGCGGAATGATTCATAGATCAGACATGCGGGAAAGGGACCATCTACGACGTCCGCAATCACGGCCAGACGAGCAAATACAGTGGATATATCTGTCCCGAATGGGAGATGCGCGTCTGGAGCAGCGAATCACTCACCTGGTGTGAACTTTGGTCTTGGTAGAGTGAGATGTATAAGTTAACTCAGGGCAGCAAGGGGCATAACACGGCGGTCTGGAGACAAGTCAAGGAGAGAGAGGGCGGACGGGTATGAGGAAATAAGGATAGTAGGTGGTATAGCACGAAAGATAGTGGTATGGCGCGAAAAGCGAGGACGCTGCAGACCGGCGTTATATCCCCAAAGAAGAGCCAGCAAGGTTCGGCGTGCAAGACCACGGGCGCAGCACGAGAGAAAGGCCGGAAAAGAGCCTAGGGCGAGGGGAATTCGAGCTGGCCGAGGCCGACAGCGGCGAGGAGGAGGAGGTAGGGACGAAGAGTGTGTTGGCGAGGGAAAGCCATCTCTCGACGTCGAGATGCCCCAAGTGCGATGCGCGACACCGGCGCTTCTTGTCTTTTGATCGCTGCACCGCTCGTCCGCGCCACAACGCCCTCGCCTCCATCCTCAACCACGACCACGACCATCATATGCCACGGTCTATCTCACCATCGTCTGCATCCGACAACGGCGATTATATGCTCTACATCTAACTGTCAATTGCGGCGCAGGTTAATCCCATACTTTCCTCACAACGTTAAGGGTCGTAGTTGCCTCGTTCCTCGAAGCTTCCGTCGTCACTGCATCATTATATGCGTGGTCCGACGAGGCTGTATGCTACCAAAGATTCAGCGCGCAGGTTCAGTGCGCATATAACACGGCATATTCGATGAAGACGTGTCTAGCGTAAGGCGAAGTCAGCTCAGAGGCTGACCGTCGTCAGCCTCCACATCGACGCATGAGTTCCGTCAGATCTGGATGCCTCCAGTCACCACCTGTTTCTCACCACCCATCCTGGTATGGACATGGACGCTTCATCTAACAGCGAGGTGATTGTCTCTGCTGATTCAACAGCAACGCTGGACCTACAGGATCTCCTCTCGTCTCTCTCTGGTGATAATCTACTCTCAACCAGTCTTAGCTTGATCTCAGCCTCCGCAAGTTCACACTCTTTTGACGACGTCCCTCCTTTTCCCACCACATCGAGACCCTCCATCTTTCTGCCTGAGCTCGGCGACTCATTACTGGGGCCGAAGTCTGGAAGCTCGAGCTTCCCTAGCGATGATCCTCTGCGCACCACCGTCCCGACGGGCCCGCGCCTCAAACTGATGATGCTTGAGCCAGCATCAGTTGCTGGGTGGATTGTAAGCCTTCCATTCGTGTATATCCCCTCGACCCAACCTTTAACTTACAATGGCTCTGAAGGCATCTGTATCCTCTGTGTCGAAACCGCTTTGCCCTCAAGAGGAAGAGCGCACAGATATGGGTGCAATGCCTGAACCTCTCTCATGGGTTGCTGAAGGATCCATGTTCTCGCCACAGGAGTTCTCCGCTCTGCGGCGTCAATATGCTTCTATCGCCGCAAGCGAGTCTAGCTCCTCCACTTCACCTAGTGACTGGGATGCGAGCGACTGTAGCAGGGACTTGACGCTGATCAGCATAGAAGCCTCCGTGTCTTCGATCTCTTGTTCTATCTCAGAGAACGAGAACTTATGCATCAAGGTACAAGAGACGAACGCTCGGGCCTCAGTTCAGCTGCACGTGCCAACTATCATGGTATCCAACTCTACTGCCGTTCTGCCCCTCTCTCTCTCGTCGTCGCAGAACTTGTCTCGCGAATTGCCCTTGGCTGTACGTCGAGGCAAGAAACCCCCGCCTGCCTTATCGCTCGGTCAACCGTCGAAGGCGAGCCATGACAAGAGCCGTGACTCGTATCCCGACATTCCGACCCCCTTCCTTGGTTCTCCAAGTGCATGCACTCCGACTATTGATATATCCTCTGCGCCATTAACTTCTGAGATCAGTCTATCCGCTATGTGCGCTGATCTTCGGTCGCGTCTTCCGCCCCCACCCTTCAGTCCCACGGACGCATCAGCGTTGCCCCTGGTCGACACGTCTGGTAGAAGCTGTGATCTCGTGGGATCCTCTCGGTTCTCTCTGTCCTCCGACATGGACGACGAAGAGTGGGCATTTGCGAAGGACCTGGTCATTGGCTGGCGTGCTGGCAAAGGGTTTCGTATGGAGCTTTCACCGCCTTCTTCTCCAGCGGGAGAATTACCGTACACCTCGGAACCCGACTCTCCGACCATCGACGTCTCGTTTGGTGATAAGGCTGCGGCTACGGACGAGGAAGGACCGGAGCCGACCCAGACCAACGTCAAGCTCACCCGGCGGAAAACTGTCATCATCCAAGCACCGGAGCCCAACCTGGAGAAGATGGAGAAGACCCGCTCCGTTTTGGCAGGCGGCGAAGCTGATATGCTTTGCAGTGACTTCCACGACCCTGTACCGTTTGAAACGCCCGTTCCCGGGTCTTTGTCCTCGGTCACTGCAATCGCCAACGATGATTGCGAACCAGCTCGCGATCTCCCTAATTCGCGCCCGTCAAGCACGGCCAGCATGAAGCCTGTGCGAGGCATCCTGAAAGAGAAGAAGAGCGTGCGCTTCTCCACGGTGGATCTGTTACACGAATACTCCTCGTCGACACATTCACCGCTCACCCATCATCGCGTCGATGCCGGCGCGACCGTGAATCGTAGTTCGACCTCAAGCGTTCAGCTCGGGCCCGAGCCGTCCGTCCGTGCCCAACGCATCACCCTCACTGCCGCGGTGCACAAGAACTCCCCGTTGCGCGAATCCTACTCTCCTGCATCACACCGGCCCAACCGAGTCGCGGATCATCGCCCTGCTTCTCAGAGTTCAGCCACGAGAGAACCACAACGTTCGTCCTTGTTCCCTGTACGCACGGCGGCAAAGCACCCCGCGGTACGTGCACTGGCACGGACGTCCCCGCCTCCCATATCGAATGTGTCCACACCACTGCGCATGGCTGGCTCGGGCGTCGATGGCGCCGTAGTGGGTGCGCCGGGCTTGCAACCTCCGACGCCTCTCCTCTTGCAGGAGCAGCGCCGCGCGCCGCTGCGCTCCATCAACGCTCAGCAGAGCATGCCCGTGGAACGCAAACCCGATGCGCTCATCCCGGTCAAAGATACACGGCGGAGCCTCCTTTCGACGCGGAAGGACAAGGGCGGCGACGTGCCTACTTCTCCGATTACCAAACGGGTCCTGAGGACCGCGTCGATCCCCGCGGTCCCCAGGCAGGAACGGGATGAGAACGCCCGCAGGAGATCGCAGGCGGCTCACCGTGAGGGATCGTACGGCGCGCCCACGCCTACGGGCTCGAACGGGAAGAGTCGAATGTCTGCGCCCCTGCGCAGCATTCTGACCAAACTTCGGACGTAGTAGGCATGGTTTGGGGTTCTGGGTTCTGGAGTTAAGGATTTCGCTTCTCCCGCCGGCAGCGCGCACGTCACGGTAACAATGGTCAGCGATTGCATGTGTTACTGTGGACGAGGTTTGTTGCATGTGGATCTGTATCAGAGACGGCGCGAATGGATGATATATGACCTCGTTGCACCGCATTGTGTGAGGCCCTCGATCGCAATTAGAGCAGCTGTGCGTCTGCGGGCTGTGCCTCGAGAGATCACGAGCGGATCGTACACAAAAAGTCTATATTGATTTGGGGGTGGCAGATGCCGTCATCTACGCTCGCGGTATCCTACAGTATGTATAGATAGTTGAAATGGTAGAGTAGCGACGGGGTAGGACAAGAGGATGTGGGGGTGATACAACAAGAAAACTAGCAGTACACACAGGGATTGACGGTACAGTCTAGCACAAGTACTGGACACATACGTATTATGTGTGCTGGATGAGCTGATAAATATGTCTAGAATGCAAGATGATGCAATGGTGGGTGAGCATTCGATGTGCCAAGAATTGGTGTGTCCAAGATGCAAGAATCAAGAAAGCGATGATACTACTACACACGTTGTGTTAGGAGCGGTAGTGTCCGGATGGAGTACAATTGCGTGCAGTGGTCCGATGGTGTCCGTGTAGGTGCCAATGATGTCTAAGTCGTGCGACTGGGACTGGGTCGAACGGTCCTGATCTGGGCGGCTGTTCGGGGGACAGAGATGGAGTGAGCAATGAATCAGACCATCATCACGAAGGACGCGGGAGACGTACCCATCAGGGGTGAGAACGGCGCTGACTGGTCCATTGCCATTGCGAGCAGGCCCAGCTCGGCTTGCAGCGTGCGCTCGTCGGGCATACCCTGGGCGGGGCCCGCCCCGGAAGCCCGAAGCTGGCGCGCAGTCACCATACCCTGAGAGATCACCTTCCCAACTGTTCCCCATAAGATCTGATTAAGCAGTTTGGTCAGCGATGCGTATGACAGATCTCAATGCGGATAGATGGCCCGGGCTTGTACTCACCCCAAAGAAGGGGTTGACGCAGTTCAGGATCCCGACATTTACGCCGCGAAGAGTCTTCACCGCCGCATGCGCCGCTTGGTACGTGCGGCTGTTCGCGGTTACACGGTCCTGGACGATGGGCGAGTGCAATTGGATCGTCGCGCACTGTGCGAGCGTGTGCACGAGCAGGGCTGTCCGCAATATGTCGATGCGCGATGGATCGAAGCGGTCGATGCGTGGCAGCGCTTGCTTGAATCGCTCGATGCGGTTGTCGAGGGACAGGAACGTCGCTTGGGAAGCTAGGTCGACTCGTGAGACGATCAAGGTTCGCTCGTCGAGTGATCGAGAATGGACTTACAAGGGTTGTACCTCGAGGCAAGGCGCGTCGCGCCCTCGTACATGATCGCTGCCTTAGCTTGCATGGCGAGCATACTCTGTTGTGCTATGTTCGCGTCGGCGTCGACGCCGCTAATGAACGTCTGCACGGTCTTGGTCGTGCGGAAATCATTAGGGAAAGGATGCTAGCGATTGGTTGCTCTGTCAGCACGAAACAAGCGATCGTATGACAGATCACGTACACTTTGGTACATGACCAGATCCATGGGCCACGGTGTATCGATCTGTGTGCCGTTGGATTCATCATCGGTAAAGGCAGGCGCAGAGCCGCTCGCCACCGCCCAGCATCGGTCGAGGATAAACACCGTCCAGAACCCATTAATGCGCTCCCCTTCTTCCAGGGTGTCAACCGGCGCAGGAAGGCGATATGTGCTCGGGTCCGCAGCGGTCCTGCTGCGCCGGGCGCTTCGAATCATGTGCAACTTTGCTGCCATCGCAATTGAGACGGCCGCGTTGGTGTGGTACACGCCTTCGAGTTGCCGCTTGTTGTTGAAGAAGTAGTTCGCGAGAATTACTTCTGCCTGCATCACGTAGATTGCCCCGCGTGGGTCCTCAGGGAGCGCAGTGGGAAGATGCTGCAAGGCACGGGTTAGGTAGGCTTGCTCCTGAGCTTGGACCTGGGGATTGTTGGACAGCTTTGCACCGATCAGGTAGATGACGTTGAGAAGGATCCGGAGACTGTTGCTATGGCTGGAACCGGAGGAGAAAACCTTGTCGAGGAAGCGGTGAATGTGGAGGAAGAAGCCGAACTCAGTCGCATGTTGAACGAAGTGCCGCACGCTGTCGTCAATGAGGCTTAACACAGGTGCAAGATGACGATGAGAGGCAGAGAAAACTGACAGAGCCTGCATAGGGTCGTTGGTGTGCTGGGTAGTCCGCTGCGCGGCGTGCCACGCTGCGTACGGATCGTGCAATGTCAGCGGAGCTGACCCGGCAGACAGCTCCGCGATGCGTCCTTCGAGACGGGCTATTTCGCCTTCTAAGATTTGATTCTGAGTTGGGCCGGGGCCATCCATATATTCGCAATCCTCTGCTCGATCGGCTCGTACGCATTGGCCACAGGCCGGACGCTGTCCATCGCAGCGCTACCAGAGTCTAATGAATGCATAGTTCAGGCATATAGAACCATATGAACGTACCATTTTCCTGCGCCTACAATGGAAAGAGTAGCATAAGAATCGCAAGTAGGTGGAGAGGTTAGATTGCGACTCGCCTGCAACGAGAGCAAGCTTTGCCACGTTCGAGAGGAGGCTGAGAAGGAGAAGACTGCATGTTTGCGATGAAAGACTTGTGTGAGTGTTGGTTGTGCTTCTCGTCGAAACTCCACAGCTCATATATACCAGACGGTTTGTTGGCTGTGCCTCTCCAGGCTCTTTGACATAGACAATTAACTGCACTTTGTATCACACACGCAGCAGGGGCATGATGCTGGATAGCTTGCTGTATGACTACGCCGCATGGGACAGCAATTCGGTCCTACAGAGACTCGGCTGTGAGGATCCCCTGACGGTAGTGGTGGCCACGGCGGCGTGACTGCGTGCCCATGTTCGGATATTCTCGTCTTCTCACCAAAACTCAGAACAAATGGATACGTCGTGATGTCAAGATGGCCTGCAAAGACCTTTTACCCAGAGCGTCGAGGCGAGACGTCCGAGTCGCAGATCGTGGTTACACTGTGGCATCATCCAATATTGCCACACGTAGCTGCACAGCTCCCGAACCGGCGCCAATATACTAAAGTGTCGGACCAAACTCCAATTACAGAAGAAAACAAGAGATAAACACCGGAGAGCCCTAGTGATTGCCTCATCGAAATCATCCGGGCATATCGACAACCGAGAAGCGACCCAGAATCTCTGGGTGATTCGGTTGCTGTATTGGAAAACCTGCTTTGTTTTTTTTGTTGATGTGAATGTTGAGCTCGCAGCATCGATTGATGGCAGTCAGCGCCTCCAGACGGGCTCGAGTTCAACTCTATCCTCGAGCCAGTCTATAGGCGATAATCAGCCGGCGACTCTACGTCCGTCTCAAGGCCAGTGTGCGCTGCAGGACGCTTGCACAAACGCTACCCGACTCCATCGGCTAAGCACAACTACGCGTGTATGATCGCGTTTGGGGAATATGCGGCTGCGAGGCCGCTCCTGGACGCTGCGGTATATTCCTAGAGCCTCATTCACGGGAGAAGTTCGCCGCTCGCAGACCCATATCCGGCTCCGCATGTCGACGTCATGCAATACCATTTGGTATAAGTTACCCGAGACTACAAGGCACGCTAGATCGGCGGAGACTGGCGATCTGGACCTGTGAGCAAGTGCGACCAGTCTCGCGCGACCTTCGAACTCGGCTGAGGCCCTGATCATACATTTATCACTTGCATGAGTGAGGAATGACTCAGTGTTAGGATCAGGTGGAGGCTCACTTGACGAAAGCACATTGGAGACGTGATGTACGATTGCCATGGCTGCGGCAAAAGCCAATATGTACGGATCTATCCAACACCAAACAGCGGTGTAACGGATCAGTGGGTGCTGGTGGCGGTGAGCATAAACAAAGAGGGATATACGCAGCTATACAGCATACGCAGACGGGCGGCAGCGACTAAACCACCGCCTGTTATCGCTGCGATGAGCCGCTAGGGCAAGTCGTCGCTATTACTTGACTACGTGTATGGTCAATGAAGATAATTAGTACGAGTCCGCCATCACCTGCTGATGGCAGGGCCGATGGCTGCGAAAAGCTCTGAGCATTTCACGCACGACGTCCGCGGGGCTCGTAGTAATGTATGCAGACTATGTACCTCGGTCAAGACGGCATGTCAGAGATTGAAACATTCATAGAGCAATTTGCGCGAAGCATGCGACCAACCTCGACACAGATCGGGCAGCAAAGGCATGAGAGCGAACTTGGAGGAGAGCCGGGAGGGCCGAGTATGATCAAAACTGCCTAGTTTGAGCCTAGTAGATGACCAAGTAACGCCGTACGACAATGACTAATGTCACCGGTGTCTGTACGAAGCTAGGTGTCGTCGTGGCCGTAGGACTCGCAGGATAATATGCCAATACAAGAGGGTGCGAGTTGGCTGAGCTCCAGCAAGTCAGATTGTAGGTCGATGTCGTTGCAAGCTAAGCGACCACCCGGCGCTTAACACGATATACAAGCGCCAAATTGATTACCAATACGGCAAGCGCCAAAGGCCAGTACGGCGACTCCGCCGCTTCTACAAAGGTTCATCGTGTAACAGCTTGCAAGTTCAAGGGCTGTGGTGAGTTCTGCGGAAGTCTGCGGCTGCGCGTACAATGTACTCCTAACCGGAGGTATGCATGAGCTAGAGGTGCGTATAGCATTAGCAATAGCCCGCAATCGCAGGAATTATGCCGCTCACAGGCACAAGCTCGGATATGAAGAATCAATTTCGAACGTTCGTGTTATAGCAACCGACACTCTGAGCGAACGTAGCGGATTAACTTCCGGTCTTACCAATATCTCCGCAACGGTACTTCATGTAGATGAAGAAAGGCACAAGTAGAGTAATCGGGACCCCGGCGGCTGACAACCCCAGGGTTTGCCTCAATTGCGCGTATCAGCATCCTCTGTTGCAAGAAAGTCTAAAGTCAAGTTTACATGCACACGAGAGGCCCTAGTTTTGCTTTGTGAGTTTGTGATCGTTTGGGTAGAGCGAGAGTTCAATCTCTGCTAAGTGCACTACGCTCTCAAGCTGACTCACGGGCAGGAGGAGTGTATCATATCGGTCACCAGTAAGTTCCGAAAACCTCCAGTGTGAGGTAGAAGGCTGATGCATATGTTCCAGCCACAGGTGCATGTTGGCGTCCTGACAAGGACTCGAATAACTGCGACCACACATTTATCAACGCAGGATAGCACTTAGAAAGCAACGACGCCAAGAGCCAGGGGCTCTGGCGGATCAGGTAGTAGCCGTATTATCCCTCAATCATGAACATAGTCTCATTTAACGGCAGGGATGTGTCATCCTCTGCCTTCTCTTCATCCCAGGCGTCGGAAGTGACCAGGCTCCGTTGGTCCGCCAAATTTGGCTGAAGAATGTCATCAATTGTGCGCGCCCGGAAGAGTAGCGAAACACAATAGAGTGTGTTGACTCCCACGGAGTAATGCGATCACCTCATAGAACTTGCATGTCCATGAGGTGGCCCCCGACTGCGCGACGGCCGATATCATAGTAGACTCAAAAACTGGCCCAGCGGTGAGCACCTACGGCCACACCTCAGTTTCTCTACCTGCTGCTGTGCCTAAGGCTGCGTGGCTCCTAGTCACCTTGGCTGCGCAGATGAGCAGGCTGATATTCACCAATTCCGTATGTAGCCGGGCCAGTAATATGAGCTATGGCAGACCGCCCGCATCGCCGTATTATCGCTAGGATGGCTAGAATGCAGCTTGTGTCCCGTACTTCGGAGGACCTGAACGACGTCTGGACCAAAGATGCAGACTTCCTCCGGCTCCGCGTCACTATCCGCGGTCAATTTCGCCATGTCCATGGACCTGGCGCTGACATCTTGTGGCATGATCAATCAATGGTTAGTCTAGCTATAGCAATAGCGCGGCGTTCCGACTCCTGTTCTCCGGCCGCATCATCTATCTCATCCCCGCTGTGTAACCGTGAAATCGGCCCTTACGTGTTTGTCTGTACGCACTTCGCACGTTCTGGTGATCCCGCGCTGAAGCTGGTTTCTGTAGACGGCGTCTCAACAGTCGAGCGGCCCGGAGGACATAGTCGCAATATATTTTTAAGAGACGAAACACCTCGAAGAAAAAGAAAAAGATGTCTTGTGATTCAATGACTGCTACTCGTAGGACGCTACGTGCTATCACTGTCAGTGTTATGACGAGGGATGCATGAGAATGCAAAAAGGGCCTGGCCGGGAATTGAACCCGGGACCTCCTCCAAATGCTGTGAAGCCCTAAGAAGGAATCATACTACTAGACCACCAGGCCGTTGTAAGTAAGCTCATACTCATACATCAGAGCCTCATTACCTTTGGGCGGTGAACGCGACCACCTATTGTGAGGTTCTCTCCAGTGTCGGGCAGCGGCTATATGATCGAACTATGCACTTCGAGTTCTCCTTGTCCTCTCCACCGACTGATGTCTCTCCTTCTGTGATCATCCTGCTCAATAGCGAACCATCTTAGAACAAGAATGCCTCGGGGGGTACCAAACGCCAAGAAGGATGAGTCGGCACTGCGCTTCACGTCGTTTCATGTACCTCTCGCGTACGCATCTCCTTCGCGCAGTTGTCTGAGTCAGTGTACACCAACTGATCATATGTCAGCTTGAATCCGAAGCATGTGGGCTCGACATACCTGAAATCAGATTCTCAGACGCTCTGGTCAAGGAACGCCATTCGCGCACATCGGTCGAGGCTTGCGTTGGACGAGACTGGTTCAGCTACCCCTACAGAGGTACGTCGCGTATCATATCAAAGCCGATACAGTCTTGACCGCAGACGATTACTCATAGACTAGACGAGGTTCCAAAGTTGTTGTGATCCATCCGGGCTCACGTTTCCTACGAATAGGACGCGCGTCCGATGTCACTCCATTGACCATCCCTAACGTCATTGCGAGGAAACATACACCACCTATCCCTGACCCGGTCTATGTTGAAGGCATATCCAGACCACGGGAGGACAGAAAGCGATCAACCCCTTCGACTACCGCCTCCAGCGGAGATGAATACGCCGTGAACGTGGCTTCCGACGACCCTGTATGTGAACTCCCGAGAGAGCGCGAACTGTCATAGGACGTCACTGATCCTGCTGTTCCAGTTCGATGCAAAGGTCGCAGCGATCACGGTCTCCCTGCGCGACCGAATGCGCTTCTACAAACTGCGTGTAACACCTGATGCTGCCAGGATAGCAACGAGCTTCAACGAACAATTCAAACCCGAGGTGATACCTGAGGCGAATGATCCCTACTATGTCGATTGGATTCACTCTTCCGACGAACCCTATCATGTGGGAGAGAAAGCTCTGCGCTTGGCTAACCCGGAGGAGATGGGCTATGTCGTGCGCTGGCCCATCTATGGGGGCAACTTCAATACTCGCGACTACCCATCCACACAAGTGATATACAATGACATTGAAACCATATTTCGCGAAGGATTGAAGCAGAAGGGTATTGAGCCCAACGCGTATAAGGTTGGTTCGATGGTAGCCACATTCAAGGAAACGTGTATGACCGTTCCTCAGGACTACTCTGTGGTTCTAGTCATACCTGACTATTACGACCGGTTGTACGTGGAGGCGCTCGTAAGGATATTACTTATCGACATGGGGTTCAAGCAGTTTTGTGCTCAGCAAGTACTGCCATATCCGAACCGGGTACTTCTCTAAGCTGACAGCACCCTTCTGACAGGAATCGCTAGCTGCGACCTATGGCGCGGGTATCTCTAATGCTTGCGTGGTGGATATGGGCGCCGTCAAGACAAGCATTGCCTGTGTCGACGATGGCCTGGTCATCGCGGACACGAGGTAGACAGTCCGTTCGGTGCTTTCGGAGCTGTCTACTGACTTTGGTTTCCAGGATGGTTCTGAGCATGGGTGGCAACGACATCACAGAGTTCCTCCATGTCCTTTTGGAGAAGATCAGCTTCCCATACCGTGACCTCAACCTAGCGCGATCGTACGACTGGCACGTCATGGAAGACCTCAAAGCCCGCATATGCACGCTTGCAGAGGTGAGTCATCGTCTGACTGCCTCAAGCAACCACACTGATCCCCGAGTCAGGGCGATGTTGCACTAAACTTATACGACTTCTATGTGAGGCGGCCAGGAAAGCCGACTGAGAAGTATGGGCTGCGGGCGTACGACGAGATCATACTCGCACCAATGGTATTTTTTCTTCAGACACATCGGTCAAACAGTCGCTCAGCCATCTTGATCCAGTGCCTTTTCGAGCCGCGCGTCATCGAGTTCGACCAGAAGAGGACCGGGATGCGCTTTCTCACGCGGGCTCCAGACATGGCAGAAGAGATGGTCGAGCAGAGTTCCGACAAGTTCACGGAACGCTACGTACGTCTAGCTTAGCTCCATGGCCAGCTGCGAGCGATTCAAACCTAGTCATATCGTTACAGACGCAGGCCATGTTGATATCAACGCAACACCTGTTCCCCGTGCTGGTCTCTGCAGTGGGCCTGGAGCACGCACCGCCAGTCGCAACGCCGACCCTGCAAACACCAGCAACAGAGGGCCAGTCTTCTGCAGTGACTCCTCAAGCCCCGAGCGGTAGGTGAAATCTTCTCTGTGCGCCCCGGTAGCAGCTCTGAGTCAACATCGGCACAGCTGCCACGACGACACCCGTAACTCCAGCGGCCGAGGAACCTACTGCTACCGCCAACGATGCCAAGGACGAGGACGTAGAAATGGCCGACGTCACTGCCCCCGCAACTGAGTCTGCAGCTCCATCCACCTCGGGGGCAGATGAAGAGAAAGCATCCGACGCCCCGGCCAAAGATGCGACCCCATCCACCTCTACAGAGAAAGGCGAGAACGCAGACAAAGACGCGGCAGCAGGAGCGGACGCCCCGATCGAGATCATCGACGTCGACGACACGGACACGAAGACCACGACGCCCGCGGCGGTCGCCCCTCAGCCGGCTCAACATCCCCAGGCCGCGCCCCCTCCGATGATCCCCATCGCGTACCGGGCATTCAACCTCGACGTGAGCTTCGAGGCGAGTAAGCTCCCGCTCGACGTTGCGATCTTCAACAGCGCCCGGGCGGCAGGTGGGGATGAGAAGATTAGGAAGTACCTCCAGGCGGTCCTCGTTGTGGGCGGTACCGCGCTCGTGCCGGGTATGGCGCATGCGTTGGAGAGCAGGTATGTACCTGTTTCTTTTTCCTGGTTTCGTTTTGTGTTTTATTTTTTGCTCCTTGGATTTTTCTCTTCTCTTTTTGGGCCCTGTGCCCCGAACCACCGATGGTAGCAGAACTGACACAACGTCTCCAATAACCTCAGGCTGCAAGCGATCGCGACCCCACTCGTGCCAAACATGGAGAAGGTGCAGATCATTCCGCCACCCAAGGACGTCGACCCGCGTGTGCTGGTGTGGAAGGGCGGCGCAGTGCTCGGCAAGATGGACGGTGTTGCGGATCTTTGGGTCACCCCTGCAGACTGGGTGAGTATCGACGCTGCACGAATGTCTTCAGATTCACTCACGTTAGCGTGCAGGAGCTGTTTGGTATGCGAGCACTGAAGGAGCGGTGCTTCTTCCTTTGACCGCCCGAGGGCGAGTTTGGGGATGTCTTGAACCGCACCTCAAGCTGGATCTGTTACACTCTGTCCATGTACACTTTCCGATGTAGCGTTCTTGGCCCCAAAGGAGGGGAGTATGAGCGAGGACTGTACCATGCGAGACTGGGGAGATCGCTACAACATCCTTCGCCGCATCTCACGAATACGCAGATGCTCGTGTGTGATTATGAGATTCTGCATTCATGCGTCGCATTATCATCGGTACCCTAAGTGATCTAGACGTGCATACGGGCGCATAGACATAGCTCGACATGTCCTGGTAAGGACTGACAGCAAGACGGAACTATATAGCAGGTGTCCTACGGAAAGCGAGGTCGAGGACGGAGACGCAGGCGGAGACGGAGATAGAGGCTTGGGCGGCGGACGGTCATGCCATCGCGAACGAGAACAGGTGGACGTGCGGGACAGCGAACGTTAACATGGACAGGAAAACGAACGACGGAGAGTGAGGATGCGGCGGATCAGGATCTACGCGGAAGGTGACAGAGGCGGGACCGTGAACATAATGTACAGTATCATATGAGTGAGGTATGCCAACGATGACGGGGCGGGGGGCTTTCGGGTCTTAGGATATACATGTTTGCATGCTTGGCAGGAGGAGAGTGAGGGGTCGAACAAGTTCTCCTTCACAGGAACGGACACTGGCACGGACAACGCACATGCGAAAGAAACGGACGTAGCGTGGTAAGCGACGGTCGAACCAGAAGGGCTGTGCACACCAGTAGGTAGGTGCACGAAGGGGTATGTCAAAGAGACATTGCGCGGGAATGCATGGGATCATGCCGAAAGGCGGTCCTTGAACGCGACGAAGTCGTCAGCCTGTAACAAGGTCCACTCGTTTGCGAGGAGAGTCATCTCGGACCGTCCTCGCCTATTTCGATCAGCGTTCTGTCTTCGCGGTGACGAGGCTTGGCAAAACTCACTGATCACGTATGCACCAGTCTTCGTAGTACATGCCGCCCTCTCTCCACGACAGCAACTTATCCGCGTCGCTCGTGGCGAAGGCCAGGCTGCCCTTGATGGTGCTACCGCTTGCCGCTGCAGCGACGCACGCGGTCCCCGCCCCGGTCTCGGGTTTCGCGTTCTTGACGATCTCGACGAGGGCCTTGATCGCGCCATCCGCGAGGCGGTTCGGGGAGAAGGGGAAGGAGAAGATGGAACGCGGCGTGAGGTCGGACGTGTACGGGAGCTCCGCACGGCACAGCGGGCATTCAAGCGAGTCGTGCCAGTATCCGCAGCCGCGATGCACGGCTGCGAAGCACCATTTCAAGACGCACAGGGCGCAGAACGAATGACCACAACGTCCGGGGGTAAGGCTATATGGACATGCCCTGATGGAGAAAATGGGATTAGCTCGTGTGATGGAGTGATATATCATGGAACATACATTATCTCGTAACATCTGCGATCCGAGAAGACATGTAAGTGAATAAGCGAGTCGAGAGAAGATGAAGTTGGACAACGTACAAAGAACATGTAAAGTGCTCCTCCAGATGAGACAGGGCCCACAGCGGGTCGACAGTAGGACCCGAGACGGCTGTCTTTGCGGCAGCCTCCAGCTGCATCCTCTTCGCAAGAGCCTGCTCTTGCACATTCAACGACCTCGTGCGCACGTTCACGTCCTTGGACTGCGCATCCAGATCACGTTTCTTGGCTGCCAAGGTGCTCTTCTGTTGTGCCAATCGTTCAAGCTCACGAGTGATGGTGCCCTCTTTGCGCGTAAGCGCGTTCTGCTTCTTGACCAATGCAGCCTCGCGCTTCTTCAGCTCGGCCTCGCGACGGCGAATATCTTTGTCGGCTTCTTTCAGACGCTTGGCAAGAGACTCCACCTCGTCATCCTGATCAGCGGCACGTTTGCGCTTGGAGGGACGGCTGGGAGTGTCATCTACAGCGTCGACCTTGGTCCGCCTTGAGGGCCGTGAAGTGCTCGCGGCCGAGCTGCGGGAGGTTCGGGGCGATTTCTGTTGCTGCAGCGTCGCCGCTGTAGATGATGTGCGGCGACCGCCAGAGGAAGCCGAGGGAGACGAGGCTAGCGTACTGGACGCCTTGCTCGAGGAACCAGGAGTAGAAACATTGGAACGTGGAGCACGCATAGTGGATAGAGATGCTGTTCGAGAATTGCGGCTCGCAGATGTAGAAGACGATGTTGCGATTTGCCTAGGTGTACGATTGGCTGTAGAGGTTCTTTCACGCTCCTTGCACTTGAGTTGGACATAGCACTCACCTCTTGAGCTAGCCGTGCGCGCCGATGTTGAAGAGTTGGCCGTGCGAGTTTGGGCAGCGGTTGAGTTGGAAACGGATTTCCTGGGACGCCTCGAGGCTGCAGATGTTCCGATGGTATTTGCAGACTCGAGGGCCGCTGCCGTTGGCCTTTTGAGTCTCTCCGAACGGGTCCTCATGGGGGGAGAGACGAAGGAGGGCGCAAGGCCGTTTGAGATGAAAGACGAACGGCTGCGAGCTGAATCGATGCGACGGCTGTCCCCACAAAGAAGGAAGTCCTCTCCGCCGCGCTAAATCCAGCGAGCACCGTTCCCTCGCCCATGTCACGCACACGTGATCGTTTAATCAGTCACGCTCGCGTCGCGTCTCCCGACGAGGGTTGTCCTCTTCCTTCGTCTCAACTCATTCCTTGCAGTCGGCGTCAGCCCAAGGAGGCGGAACAAGTGCAGAAACATACCTTGGATTGTCCTCAGCTCCGAATGATTGGATATAGGAGGGGCTCGTCTTATAACACCGGAATCATGGTCGTACGCTTTGCCATCATTCGCTGCGATGGGTGGTAACCACGAGGCTCCACAGGTGTGTGCAGCTTTGTCCTTGCGAAGTGCCACTCTCTTTCTCCTCGACACAGTGGCAGCTATATCTACCTGTCGGACCGACTCCCCCGATGCAACAGTCTTGTTCCTTTGACTCTGAGACATCGTGCACGATGCCACGCTTTCCAAGTTGGAACGTGACCTTGTTTCCCTTTATCCGCCAATCGCCCGGTAGCCTCGCCCATGGCCTCACAGGCTCACACTGAGGGCAGGACCCTTTCGCAAACCGTCTGCGCCATGGCGTTGGAAGCACGGTGTTCGGTTGCACCCCAGGGAGAGGCAGTGCTTCAATCCCTGATGAGACGTTGAGTAAACTCATTTCCGCATCCAAGTCCAACCCTCTCACGCGAACGTGCACATTGTGCAGGAGCAGTGCCTATCTCGCCCTGCTGTTTGCAATTGCCTCGTGTGTCGCGACCGCGTCCTTCAGATGCCAGGCACGCCGCAGGACCAGGCGGACATGCTCAGGGCCTGAACCTTGAATGTGATCATGACAAGGTTGCGTCGATACTCCAGGGTGTCTGGGTGCAGTGTGCCTGAACCTCGCTGACGTCGTGTACCTGCCTATCCAGGCTTTACTGCGCCTGATATCTACGGATCTGTCGTATCCGATACGTTTCATCGGGCTCAGGGAGACGCTTTGCTAGGTTTCCAGAAAACTGCTGGAGTGCAGGTGCGATCCGCGTCTCCATCGACCGACGGCTGGCATTCCATGGTTGCATTCCAGCCGTCGTCCGGAATTGTGTGGTTCTGGCGACTCGCCGTCGTAGGAGCGCCACACGCCCTCTGATGCGCACGCAAATTGCACGCGTTCAATGAAGACTGATCCACAGCCTGCCTATTACGCCGTGTCTTTTTTCACCTCACACCGCTCACACGAGCGCTGAGGGGAAGCAATCGTCCTCGACTCGTGTCATATGACATGAATCTGTTTCCATGTGTGAGTGTTCACCTTGTTCTGCTCTGGGTTCGCCCCTGTCGGCACGGACAGTGCTCAACTTTGCGGGATTGATGATGGCGCTACTCCTGGCTTCCTTGCCTGCGGGCGACGGTGTGCAACACTAGCGTCGAGCCGACCTGTCTGGGAAGTCGTCCGCTGTATCGCTTACAATCGGGCCTTGGTCTACAGGTACGAAGCCCGGTTCCTCAAACCACGTCGATGGGCGCAGCAATGCACCAGCTACGGTCAATGCTGTCTGGAATTGTCGGCATTGCGGTGCCGCAATATTTGCAATGATTGAATACGCCTTGTCAGGGTGTGCGTAGTGGAGACCCGCAACGATGATGTACTGGCGGTGTAAGAAGTGGTCAGCATCCGACAAGCTTCGACGTGAACGTGAGCACACTACGCACCGGTCCGATGCTATCGCCTGGTTGCTTCCATACGTCCTGTAAGTGGTTTGTCGCAGTTGCGCCGCCCAAGGGTGCCCACGAAGCTTGCTGATTGGCGTAGTTCGCGATATCGCATGCCCTTCAGCTCGCCATATATGGGAAAACTTCGGCGGAATCGTGCCACACGCTGCGTCGATACTGCGCCGCGAAGACGACGCATGCCGAGGTGCACATACCCCGACAGGCCGACACAGTCCCACATACTCAACGTAAGTGTTCTCAATGCTGCCGTACGGATCGCACGTCTATCTCACAAAGTCGGTGAGAACCAGAGAAGCCAGCACGGAGCCGTATGGTCTGCATAGAAGCCTCCCCGTGGGGCGTGTGGGCAAGGGCATCCAATCTGCAGGGAACCACGATGCTGCCCTCCATTGACGTCGAAGGGGACTGATGTGCGATCCCAGCGGTCGTTCCTCGTTCCGGGCGCGATTGACAGAGGGCCTCTGCGCTCATTGCTGAACACGGTCGTCGCAAATGCTGCCGATGCGCTGGCCAGTCTTCTGCCGCTCTGCGAGCCGACGTTATTGATTTCACGGCGCGGAGCCAATGCGCACACGCGAGGTCGGTCCAGTTCCATGCATGCGCGCATAACTCTAATCCACGTTGTTCCGGCCAGACTTCTCAGAAGGTGCATCGTTCCCCAGATATGAATTAATTGTGCCTTTGGGCGTCCTCCGTATGTCAGAACTCTCCCGCACCCGTCGTCGTCCGCTGACCACTGTCTTCACAGGGTGTGTGACGATGGGCGCGCTCTGCTCAATTGCTAGAAACCTTCTCTCGGTTCTCCAGTCGTCCGCGCTATTTGCTCAATTGTCAAGATGGTGTCATCCTCCTCATGACGGTGTCGGGTCCGCCTCACGGTCTTGCGCTGGCCGAAGGCGTTCGCCAAGTGCTATCAACGTTCGGCTCGCCAAAGTCCTTCCAATCTCCTTTGACATCTTGACGCGACGACATTCCCGTGGCGCGAGCGTTCCTCCAGACCCTTCGCATCAGCCAGCCTCTCTTGAAGGCTTCTCCCACATGCAGGCCTTCCTCACATCAACCAGGTCTGATTGTTTATCTGACAGCGGTGGCTTTTTGGAGCGATGTATAGGAGCGCATTGAGGCCGTTCGCGTCAGCTTCGACCCTCGGGACCTCAGCGGGCGTCCAGTCGCATACGTCAATGCACTCGCTTCTCTACGCACCCCTTGAACAAGCCTTCCGGCACCTAGACCGCCGTCCACACGGCTACTGTTGGGGCGCATAACATACGCGCAGTGGCGATCCCTTCGCCCATCCGTCTTTCCGTTGTATATGGGAGACGCTCGCGGCACTGTCGTTCGCGGAGTCGGGCAGTACGCGGATAGCGGTGGCGTGCTTCCTGTCCCCGAACGTAGTGCTCCCGAGCCTGCGAAGACGTAACTTCGGGCTGCGTGATTCGCTCCTTCGCTCTCGAGCTTTGAGTGCACCGCGACGGGCGCGATCGATTGGCGCGACACATCCTCAGCCCCACATGCTGGAATTCCGGGCTCGCATTGCCTGACAGGACGGGTTCCGACCTTCTCATCGAGCGCGACCCTGTTCGTTCTCGCGTTCATCAAACAAAGACGGCCATGGCTGGATCGGGCAGGACGAGGGGCCAGAGTACGGATGCTCCTGTGCATCCCTGGCGCCATGACGCCGTGAGTGCGGGCAGAAGCAAGGAGGTCGTGTCAAGAGACGGCGCGGCGGCGTCGGATGCGCGGTGCAGTCACGCGGTGTATGTTCCCTTGCTTGACACATTGGGGGCTGGTGTTGGGTAGGGTGCCAGAATGCGGCGGACCCGACGAATTACGAGGCCCAGTGCGATCTTCTTCCATTGAGACCACACGGTGCCCTGCGAGCAATATCAAGACAACTTGGTTCTTTGTCTGTATAACCTGACGCTTTCCGGACGTACCAAGGCCCTAGCGCGGACGCCCGCGGCTTCTGTATGGCCGAGCCGCTTTGCTGCGGCCGACGAAGACCAGCAATGCCTCCTCTGCGCTGCCATGCTGCAGCTGCGCGAGGGGGCCCTGGAGCATACAGTTCGTTCGGACCTTGGGTCGTACCGAACCACTGGACATCGTATGTGGTGAAACTACTGCCGCATGTGAGAAAAGAGCAAGAGGTACGTGCGTCTAACAACAGACCTGGCAGGCTCGGAGGACGGAGTCTGACTGCGCCGAACAGGGTACTGGGCCCTACTGGACCACGTCGTGCAAAACGACAGCTCGGTCTTCGTGGAGGACTCCGCGTTCGTCGGGCGTTCCGCCTGAGTCAGCCTCACTCGTATGGCAATCGGTTCCCAATGTACCGTCCCTGGTGTTTTCTCCGGTCAGCCAATACTGCACTCGATCGACGTCGACGAGAGGCCTTCGTTTGAGCCCGACGAACGTTGCTTGGGACTGTGAGCACCGTGGATGAACATGCGTACACATGCACCCACAGACGTATGCCTCGCATTCGCGGGCTTGTCCTACAGTCCTAGCTATAGTTGTTCAAGAGCCTCAGACATACTCTTAGCACCGGATGTTGCCTATTGCTCAGCGATGTCAGCATTATTGACGAGCTACGATTGGTGTCTTACCAAACCGTGAGTGTCCGACCTAGACTCACAAATAACGTTAGCTCACTCATATGAGATCCTCGTGGCTCGAGCTTAACTTCAGCCCGAGGTCTCAATGGATCTGGTTCGCTCTTGCTCTTCTGCAACACTATCGGTATCCGGACACCGAGGAGAATAAGTGTGCACTGTAATCTAGTAGACGTGCACCCCGGAACGCAATTTGCATTCGAGAGCCAGGTGCTTGTGCATGGCGAGCCCCTACACGCCTCGGTCAGACGTGATCATGTCCCGCAAGGTCTCAGTGGACTGAACTCCGCGATCCCCTCATCGTGAGTGTCAGCAATATCATCTCCATACCACCGTCAGATACTCCCGATACTCCCAAGTCATGCGCAGTCATAGCTTACTATCTCGCATTCTCAGACCCACCGTCAGCGCCGATACCTTTCAGTGGTTGCTGGCTTAGAAGCCGGTGTGCTGAGTCTGTTCGCATGCCGAACTAAACACTGGTCTTCACGACCTGGGATAATCCAGCCAATCGAACAAGTATGTTGACGGCATTCGCAAATTACTACATATGCACATGTCGAATTGTCAGCATGCTCTTCGATCACCCGCTTCGGCGAACTGCTCGTGGCCGATCGCAAACGGGCCTTCCCCGCGTCCCTATAGCCACCCATCGCTTGCCTGCACTTACGTGTAAGCCGTGCACTGCGCCCATTGACCCGTCCATCACTTTACACCACCCCAACACGTGGATCTTGCGCTCGCAGTACACCTTGACAGGTTCCGCGTCACATTCTTCCAGCGGAGGGGCTTGGCTGGCGCGCTGAGGCAGTTGCGGCAACATCACAAATGCTGCTGCTGCAGTTACCACTGCCGTGGGGCCCAGGGCAAGGCTGTCACCAACTCACCATGCACTAACAGTCGCGCAAGGTTGGCAAATTGCAATCCTGACTCAGAAGGTCACCTGCTGCATCCGCCGCACCACCAGCTGGGCAGCGCGAGCGTCCGCGCATTTGCAAGACGCTTATGTGGTATGTATGTGGGATATCCAACGCTCCTTGTCAATGCATCATTCCCGGTCGGCTTTTGACGACCTTCCTTTGCAGGCAGGCACTCGTTGGCTGTGGGCCATGTCGCTCCCACAATTGTGCCGCGGTACATACACCCTTGATGTATTGCGGTTTCTGTGGCCGGGCACGTCGAATCCACGATATTGTGGTGGCGAAATTGGGACCGCCGGTGCCACTGTGCCAGTGAATACGCCACCGTCATCCGGCGACGCGAGCACACGTTCGAGATGTTCCCTCCAACAGGCCCAATCGACAGGCGTGATCCTCGAACTCCGGGCTCCGGAATCCTCACGGACTCGGCGGGCTACTATCGAGGATTCGAAGTGCGCCGCCTGTCGGAGGGAACGACACGCTGGAGAAGGGCATACAGTAACATAGGAGGACGCCGCCGTCTCTGATCGAGGTCTGGGCTCACTGCAGCTACCAGCCCAAAGCGCTGCTCCCCGTTTGCAAATGAAATACCAAGATCATAGATCGGTGCGCAGAACCTGGGTCCTTGTTGCCTCCTCCGATAACGCGTCGGGCCGGCCGGCGTGTACCAGGCAAGTCACCCGGTTGCTTGGTGGTGGTGCTGCAGATGTTGATGTCAGCTTGGCAGAGTTCAAGCAAGGAGACACCCCAAACGGGCACCAAAGGAAGGACCAACCGAAGCAACTACCGCACCGTATGTATCGTAGCCGCTGTGGTAGACCACGAAGAAGCGCGCATCAGCCCGGGACTTTGAATCTGTACCTACCGCGCTGCGCACGATCTTCTGTTACTTGACGCATTTTCCTCAGATCGCCGCGCAGACCCAGTGCGGGATGCCTCAAGGCAAATCGGCCTTCGGTGGACTTCAAGTTGTCCGTGGTTCGTGGTGCACCTCAAACCCGGGTCAACCGGCCCACTGATGTCTCCGCGGACCGTACCAGCTGCAAGTCCGGTGTCACCGACGCCGACGAACCCCAGTCTCCAAGAAAGATCTACTCACTCGGCGCCAAACGGAACCAAAGCGCGGCACCCATATTCCTTGAGCGCGGAAGGAGCGCTTCAGGGAGCTCAAGACGATCGCCGGGAGTCAGACCAAGGTGGCGGGTCGTGGCTCGTGGTGGCATTCGTACCTGACAACCTGGAGGCAGGCACACATTGGGCATACACATGCTCCAGTAACCACAGCTGATGATCCTCTTCACGCTGCGGTGCAGCGGCAGCAGCAGCACTGCGCAAACCTCCAAGTGATTGCAAATGTCGAAGCAGAAAAGCGACAAGGTCCCTGCTCGTCACTCCTGGCCTCAGGGCACCGGAATTCGACTCGGGTATTCGGCCAGGGCGGTCCTGCACGCCGGGCTCCAGCTGATCACCCAGCGCATAACAGCTCTTTCCGCGTGCGACCGCTGCCGCCCGCCGGCGACACTGCTGGACGGCCTCGCGCGCCTTGGCCTCGCTTTTCGGGTGCTATTGCAAATCAGCGACGAGACACACCCCGCTGCGCGCGCCCACGGAGCGCATGCCGAGCGGGGGGGCCTGGGGCTCTGCCGCTCTGGAGAGTCGGCGCGCGGGGCAAACGCCTGCGGACCTACACACGGGTTCGGCGTTTGGTGGTTGGTGTTCGCAGATTGTATGCGAATGTCAGCGACAGTCCTGCAGATGTGTGGAAGGTGATGGGTTCTTGGTTGGCAGCAATTTGGACTCTGCGCGCGCTGCTGAGTTCGTTCTTTCGGCTCCGGATACGATGAGTACGTACTGTTTGGGTACATGGCGCAAGCCAAGCGGGCGTTGCACGAACAGCTCGCCAGGGCGCGTCCGCGACAGATGGGGATAGATAATGATGCTATCGTGCAGAGCGCCTTGTATTGCCGGTGCAACTCCGGGTAACAGATGCAAGGTGTGCGTACAGCACAGCGATATGTGGGGGAGTGAAAGTCGTCTTGACTGATTACGAGTGCACGCAATTGCCGGTGCGCACGTAAGAACACGCATCCTAACTGTGGCCCATCAGCAGCACCGCAACTCCGGTGACCAAATCGCTGCAGAGGCGAGTCGCGAGTCGCGATCAGGGATGGGGACGGCTAAGCATAAAGAAGAAGGCGAAGGCGAGGGCGAGTGATGTCGGAGATGATGGAGGAGGACGCGCGTGTGCGATGTCGCGGCGCGCTGTATCCGACGCTAGCCTTCTTCCGGGCGGGCGCAGTGCGTTCGCGCGTGCGTGCACACGCATGTTTCACAAGCATCGATCGCGCCTCGCCAAGTCGGACGTCGACAGAATCGCCCAAACATCATAGGAAATGCATCAGAAGTCTTCGCAGAACGCTTCTGCGGCCTGGCAGAAGCAGCACAAACGCACAAACGGAAGACGCGGGGGAGGCGCAACCGTCGGCCGTCCCGCCCGCTGGGGCCCTGGCCGCGCTGGCAGTGGCAGCCGTCGTCCCAGGCCGGAAATCGAGAACCGTGCAGGCCGAGTCGCGCGGACTCGCACGCGGCGATGCGCCCTCTGTCAATCTCTCGATCAGTCGATATTCAATCGCTGCTTCTTCGTAGCGCAGGCGTGTCGACGACGTCATGCACATGGGCACCTTGCAAGGAAGGCGTTCTGCGAGTGGCTGGGTTGGCTCTATAGAGTCGAACACATGCTGCACGGCTTGCCTATCAGATATCGGGAGCATTCTTCTGTGTACGGACGTTGTAGCGGAGCGTCAGGCCTCCATGGCCGGAAGCCGGTTGTGTTGGAACACCCGTCAATGTGCAAAACGCACGTCGGTGATCTAAGGCGGTCGAGAATATGCATGCGCTCAATTTATCACAGCCAGGAATAGATGTCTGTGTGATGNTTAAAAAAGAGTCAAATGACAATCGTGATCGGGTCTGCTACTTACCAGCAGGTAAAGATGCCGCACCGAAGAGACTGGCTTCGATGGCCATATCCAATTGGTTTTTTTTTTTTTTGCAATGTAGAAGAGTCGTGACCTTGGGCCATCCTCAGCGGGGCACGTAGGATCAATTTACGATAGGGTTCGCGACGGGTTGTAGTCGGTGTTCGCACGGACCAAAGTAGGGTCGGACGCATGTAGCCAGGTACAGAAGTTGGTGCAATATGCTCGCCGCTCGGTGCGCGTCCACTTGCGGCCTCAGAGTGGCGGCGCCGCCTCGATACGGGTCCTATCAGCCCAGTGTTGTACCGGTCGCGCGACCAGTCGTGCGACCGACATATAGTCGGGATGTCCGGACATATGTTACAACGCTCAGTACGTCACGGTCACGTAGTTTCCTTTTTCACTCTTCCTCGTGCCCCCATTATGCCACGTCATCCTTTCCCATGCCACGTCATCCTTTCCCATGCCACGTCATCCTTTCTCACCGGTTCACACGGCTGTTGTATTACTACCCTATCACCTTCCGCCACGTCATCGCCACATCATCTGTATTCCCAGCCCTGACTCTACGTAGCTATACTGGACTCTCACGGTACGTGGCGTCTACGTGGCGCTGACGTGTCTATGTCTCTCCTCCTGTATATAAGACCAGAGGATCCACTCGGGATCCTCAGCTCGACCTGGTTATCCATTGCCTATTCCTCAGAACCTCTACTCGACTCGAACTCTTGGAGACCTCTTGGTCCGATCCCTAGGACGTCACTTGCCGTGACCGATCTAGGCTCGTCGTAACAAC
Organism: Trametes cubensis; assembly: GCA_029747595.1. NCBI lineage: Eukaryota > Fungi > Basidiomycota > Agaricomycetes > Polyporales > Polyporaceae > Trametes > Trametes cubensis. The sequence continues at coordinate 137,375 of JAPEVG010000050.1, forward strand.
ATATGGTCGGAAATGCGACCACGACTTTGCCCGATATGGCAAAGTCGGGTCCCTCAGGCGCTTAGTGCCGCGACCTACGCCTCCATACTACTGAACGCGAGTTACGCGACCACTTATGAGGCCGTATACAGCTGCAAATCTCATTGAGTACAAATGGAAATTATGATTGCATAACGTCGAGTGTCATCTCATCAAGCCCGAGGTCCCCATCCAACCCATCCACGTTCTCATTACCCTCATCAACTACTTCTCCGGCGGCGACGCGGCGGCGTCATAGTCTAGCAGTTCATAGAGCTCGAGCTCCTCGTCAAGGCTAAGGCTTGCAAAGCCTGCGATATGCTGCACCCAGTGCGTTGAATTGAAGTTGAATAGCGAAGCAATCATTTTCTTGAACGGCTGTTCGAGGCCGCTGGCAACGCGGTAGGCAGTGGATGGGCGCAAATCAATGGTATCCGTGTCATCGCGGTCTGCATCAGCGAGGGCTGCAGCGATAGCATGAAGGTCGGGACTTCTTCGCGCTATTGTATCTTTCAAGCGGGTTGGGCGGCACTGGCTGGGAAATTGGAGGGCGTGGAAGGTGAGGTGGAGGTGAGTACTAGTACTAACAAAATTCGCATTCCGCATCTAGAGGCTACTCTACATCAATACCAATGGCTACTGATACGTTCTATCAGGATACACCTGGATACACGAGCAAGAGTGGCTCGTGGTCGTAGGGCAAGCTAGCGCTAAGGGCACACGTCCCGAGGTAGACTCCCGTTGGGCGCCCGCGGCCGGTCCGAACATATCCGGGTCGCATTGGGGCGTGGGTAAAGTCGGGCTGTTTCATCATCAGCAAATTCTATAAAGTACTACCTAACGGAGTGCAGGGCAATGCAATCCCGGAAATCGTTGCATTCCTTACCTGGGAAGCGCCGGTGAGGTACTCCCCGACATATGAGAGAGGCATGTATGACAGTTCCTCGCCGCGCGCCACCTACCATTGCCTTGCCCGACCTTCCATCGCCTCGCAAGATGTAGGACCGCCTTCCCAGCCAGGTAAGGGTAGGAATGCAGCGTCAGGCTAAGGATTGCGTGCGCCGGCGATGTATAGGCATCCCTTTGTGAATGGATTGTATACAATATGCATTAATATCCATTACCTAGCCGGANGAACTCACTTCCACTAGCTAAAACATACCGCGCTTGGTTCCATGCCGGTCCATGTCATACG
>JAPEVG010000500.1:0-21605 GCA_029747595.1 Trametes cubensis
ATCAACGCGTCTCCTGCAATGCAACCACAGCGTCCACCTTCCTCTACTGCAAGTAATAACGTCGTTCCCGCTGGCGCACTACGAGCGGCGCCCCCGCGCAAAGCAGCTTCCGCGATGCCGTGGCCCATGCCTACTGTGGCCATCAATACGCCATCGCCCGTCATGACAAGTGCTACAACAGACTCTCGGAACAACAACTATTACCGACCGCGACCAACGCAGACTACGTCATACAGTGCCGCTGCAACCGCTGCAACGAACACGGCGCAACGACCACCATCGTCGCACGGTTCGACCGCGACGCACCATCAATACATGTATCAAACGAACGGGGCGCCCAGGAGAGACTCGAGAGCGTAGAAGACTGCATCTCTCCTGTTTACATTTTGCTACGCCCGCTGCCGACTATTGACTGTCGTGCAGATGCCTGACTATGCTTGCTACACAGTATTATCCCGTCTCTCTTTTCCTTGGGATGTCTTGGACTTGTGTGTGTGTCTCATACTCGTACTGCTGCTGCTCCTCTCTCGACCTTTTGCATCTTTATTTGCCTTCATGTTCGCTGTCCATATATGATCCTCCGACATGTAGTGTTGTGTAGTACGTTGCCGGGCTACAGCTTTGGTGAAATCCAGGATTGTAAATGGCGCTGAGCCGCGCGACAGCTTCCCTTCTGCCCCTTGGTACCAGTCTTCACCTGTATGAAGGAACGACATGCTAGTTAATGAATGTATCCCTCAAGATACAAGTTCATACAACCATCTAACTTCAGTTGGTCGACGTGCAAATATTGAGAGTTCCAAAATGTTTACGAAACATGTTCAGGGGTCGTGAGACTCGAGTTGGCGGTGATTTAGACGCCCGTTCTTCTCAGGGTCGAACCGGTTCGGCGCTTTGGCCACAACCACATCGCCAGAACTTCACGATATGTCTTCGCTCAGGTGTGTCTCGTAGCTTGAAGTATCGGCAAAATGTTGTTCAGATCAACGTATACTAAAATCACATACGATGAAGCGCGATGAGCCATATCGGAGCACTGAGCTCCTCCGGTGCACAAACTGGATCCGACTCAAACCACTCGCCAACGATGATGATGAGCCAGCCGCCGTCCAACCACACCGCGGTTCAGGTGCGCCCAGATGGACACAGCTCGGGTGTCGCATCCCAGATGGAGCTGACCAGCGCGTTGCACCAGCCCAACCACAATAATGGCCCGTATGTCTCCGTCCAGCCCCAGAGGGTTCATACGTTCGATGTCATACCGTATGTTCCGCAAGGGCCCCCGCCCGCAGGCGGCCAGTTGATGTACACGGGCGATACCTCCGCATCGCAAGAGAGAACCGACGCGCATGAGGATGATAGCGAGTCCCCCTCGCCGTCGACAGCGAACGGCCATGGGCATAGCGCCAGCGGCAAGCGCAAGCAGTCCGACTCTGGAATGGTCGAGGGTGGTGGGCCGCGGAAACGACGCCCCCGCGCGTCCGGACACGAGAACGGCGCGGAAGCAGGGGAAGGAGATTCGCAAGATCTGGACGTGGGGCCGAACGGGGGCCCGAAGCACTGGACGGAGGATGAAAAGTCGCGTTTCTTCACATGGATGCTGACCAGCGACGATCATTGGGATGCGTTCCGGACGCGCATGAACACGGTCTTCCGCGAGGTGAACCTTACGTTATGGTCGCGAGAATGGGACGCTCACAGGCGGCGCGAGGACAGTGTTCGAATGAGCTCTTTCCAGGACGCAAGTCGTACACCGCGCTCAAGAGCTGCTTCCATCGCAACCTCGAGGTTTTCAAGCAGATCCATGCGTTCCAGCTCTTTTCGGCCAACCGTCTGCGTCAGCTCGAGGCAGAGGGCGCGGGCGCTGAACAGCCTTCCGTCGATGCAATGCTCGAGGCTGCGCGAGCCGCAGGGCTGAATGTCGGCACGTTGAACTCAAAAGTCATCGATAGGTGGTATGAAACTGGGTGGTTTGAGCTGTTTAGGAGAAGGTAGAACAGCAACCGCTAGATGCAGCTTCTCATTGCGCTGACGCCAATACTGCCTAGGTACCGTGAGGATCCAAAGACTGGCATGCTCGTACCATACTACGGGCCACTTGACCCATCTGAAGCAGGCTCGGCTACAGCACCGCCGCCTCATACGATGATGAACATGCATACCCCGACTAGCATCGACCCGCAGCTGGTCAATCATCAGTCTCTACCCACATCCCATGCCACAGATGGTGTCTCGATGCATCAAAACGCATCGGTGGAATCGTCCCAGCAGCCACCCTCCTTGCAGAACGGATCCTACAGCTACTCCCCGCCATTTCCGCATACGCCGGAGTATCGTGCCCCGGGACCAAGCGCGCCGTATACGCCCCCAGCATTCACCTATCTGCGTTCCTCAAATGCAGCCCCTACACGACCGGCACAYCGCTCTCCTGCCGAGAGCCGCGCGCGCACCCCTGGCGTTGCGGCTTCGCGAACCCAGAGCGACTTGTCGGCTTCTCGGGAGGCATCCCATCCGGACCATGTGGTACAAACAACCCAGGCACTCGTCCGGCTCAACGCCGTCGCGGATTCTTTGCTCGAAGTATGCGCGACCCTGAAGGATTTCATTCAGCAACAGGCCGAGGAGAGCAGGGTCCGGACGGAGGCTATGCGCTTGGAGGCGGCCCAGCGGCAACAAGCCTCGGAGGCTGCCAATGGATCAGCGGCGGGGAAGGAGATCTCCATCGAGAAGGTGACCTTCGCTACCGAGATCCTGAAGAACGGACCAGAAAACGAAGACATCAAAAAGGCAGCAATCGAATGCTTAACCAAGTACCTCATGCGCGACTTGTGATGCATCTCCGTACAGTGTATTCGATGACCCGTACATTCCTATGTATGTATTGTGTACTGTACTCGGTCTCGTACATCCTACCCTACTGCTACATTATCCGGATTATAAATATCCTAACCATCGTCGTTATCCGTCGAAGTCGACAACAAGCCTATGCTTTCCAGCGCCACCACGATTTGTCCTCGCCGCCCTTACTAGGGTGTGTCTGAGCAGATCGACTCGGTCCCGCCCCAACATAAGGAAAGGAGGGTAGTGAAGGCTTACGCCCTTCGGCTCGTTCGTTGCCCTCCCATTCATCGTCATCGTAATAGTGGTCGATTGCACGCTCATCTACGCTTGCTGCAGCCCCGTCGTCTTCGCTTGCGTGGGCCCTCCGCCTACGCAGACCCTTCTCCTTCTCGTACTCCATATAATCTTTCCCTTCCCCATCAGGAAGTCCCGCAAGAGCAACGTACGCTTTCGCAACGTCGCGATCGGTCTCCTTAGTCATGGTTTGAAATCGGGTCTCCGCACGCTCACGAGCGAGTCGAGCTCTACGCTCCTCGTCCACTTGCTGTTGGGCCGGTGATAACGGGGGAGGCGGGCGCGATGTGGGCGGGAGGATGAGGAAGCTACGGGTATGTAGCAGATGAGGGGTGGTACGCAGTGTGCTGACGGGGAGGTTGTTCAAACGGCATAGCACCCGGCCCTACACAATACAACGTGAGTGGAGGTGTCCCTATTCAGCTGTGTCATGTGCACGTACGTCGATTCCCAGCTTAAGGGAGATCCCAAGCAGAGTGTCATCTGGTCGTATGAAGTACTTCGACGGAAGACCCGAGTCCAAGTCTGGTTGTCCACCGTCGCTATCCGGGACGGTGGTAGGAGGGCTCGCATAAGGTGAGCGCGAAGGGTTGCAATGAGCTGCAGTAGCTCGATTTGCGTCTTTCGGAGGGGTGCTCTCAGGCTTGTGAAGTTCACTCTGTACAGTAGAGTTGACAGCGCCCCCCGGAGACGCTGCATCTTCGTCGTCCGGATCGTCCTCGTCCTCCACTACAAAGATGTCTTCGTCCCGGATAGCCGCGTCCACATTAACTCGCATGTTTGAGTGGTTATCAACCCCGGCGTCAGTGTAAGACGAGGCTGTCGCATTGACTGCATTGACCCCTGCAAGGCATCGTAAACATGGGTTGTATCGTGTGAGGCGCGGGTTGGTAGAGACACAGCGCGGGCAGATCGGTCGTGAGCAGCACGGAGTATGATAGATGCGAGTCGCATCTACCTTGCGAGGGGGTAGAGATGCAGAGCAGGCCAAGCAGAGAGATATGGATACAGAGCCTGGGGTAGGAGGCATGTCGTGGTTGCAGTTCTGGCCGTGGTGAGAATCTGACCAAGCGTTTCCTCCTGCACGGGCTCACGCGCAACGGCGGACGATGATCATGAGCGCATCTCTGGAGCTTCATCTGCCTCCGCCTCCGAGTGAGTAAGAGCCCGGTGGCAGTGTACAGGTGTGATCAAATCCATGAAGAGGGACCACTCTTGCCATATAGAGCATCCTTTCCCCCGCTCGACGCGTTGCAGCCACCGAGACGCCTTTGTTCAGCCCGCAACGTGCAGTTGCTCCAGGAGGCGGGTTTTGTTCCCAACCACCACCTACCTATCTCAGGGCACTGAAGACTGTGCCAAGGTGCCACTTCTGCGCTGTCCATAGGTAGCCCCAACAGCACTGCCTGCAGTGGCCTGTGCTCGCACCCTGCGCGCGGTATGAAGAACTATGTGATTCTAGGCGTGGCGTATGCCTTTCTGTTGGTGGGAAGCACATCAGCACTGAGCCCTCAGAAAGTGGAAATTACGGAAGTACAAGGACCTTCATTCCAATCGCCTCTAGCTGGACAAGTGGTCCAGGTATCTGGCATTGTAACAGCAAAGGTATGTATTGGAGAGCTATGAGAAACAGCCACGCCACACACTGATATGTGTCCAGGACAGATATGGTGCATGGATACAAGGTGACCGCTCAGACGACATACGGGTCTCCAGTGGCCTGCGCATCTATGGCTCTCTAGCAGTGAAACTGGCGAACGTCGGTTCACGCGTATCCGTCACTGGTCGAGTCACCGAGTACCGCCACGACAGCAACGACCTATACCTCACTGAACTAGACCAACTATCTGCAGTAGAAGTCTTGTCGACCAACAACATCGTTGAGCCCCTGGTACTGGGCGTTGATCGCACACCGTCGCGGAGCCGGCTGTCTTCGTTCGACGTCGGGCCAGATGGCTGGCTGTCCTTGCCCAACAACGTGACCATGCTCGAGTCCACGAACCCTACGTTGCGTCCCGAGGAGTTCGGTTTGGATTTCTGGGAAAGCTTGGAGGGCCAGCTGGTGACCGTGCCGCTGCCTACAGCGGCGAACTTCCCGGATCGGTTTGGCTCCATCTGGGTGTACGGCGACTGGCCTGTGGTCGGGCAGAACCAACGAGGCGGACTCACTATACTTGCCGACCCTGGTATGTTTCGACCACCCCTCACCGTTCTTCGTCGTTGCTGGGTCAATATTAATCGCCTCCGTCAGACGGCATCCCTCCCGCCCACTCAGAGGCCATTCTCATAGGCCGTGCTTTGGATGGCACCCGTAACCCCAAGACGATGATGGGAATGAAGCTCAGCAACATCACCGGTGTCGTTACGTATCAGGTATGCCCTAAAGACGACTCTGCTCAATGACTCTCGATTGACAACGAGTTGAAAGTATGGAAACTATTATATCTTGCCGCTCACGGCGCCAGACGTACTTGAAGCTCCTCCGGCCGAAGTTCCACCCTCGACGTTGAATTCAAGCATTCATGCATGCCAACTACGTATCGGAGACTACAACGTAAGACTTCGGGACATATCCATCGTGACTCGTCGATGACGCTCAAATATACTTGATAGGTCGAGAACATGGGGCCACGCGCTCGCCACATGCCACGCATTGCGGCCCACATTGTAGGACATCTGCATACGCCGGACATCGTGTTCGTGCAGGAGATCCAGGACGACTCTGGGCCGCGCGACAACGGCGTCGTGAGTGCGAATAAGACGCTGACGGCGCTCGTCGATGCGATCAAGAAGGCCAGCGGCGGCGTTGTCTACCATTTCGTAAACATCGATCCGGAAGACAACAAGGACGGTGGCGCCCCTGGAGGAAACATTCGTGTCGCCTACCTGTGAGTGAACAACGCGACGTCTAGGTCTCTCTGTCTTATCAACACTGAGGAAAGCTGGCGGCCGGAGCGTGTATCTTTGGTCCCTGGCACGATTGGCAACGCGACGATCGCCACTCAGCCGGTCATCGTCAAGAACGGGCAAGTAGAATTGAGGTGCATACCTTCCCGCCATCTGCGCTGAACAAGAAAAGCTGACCTCTGCTTCTGCTCAGTCACAACCCTGGCCGGATCGACCCACTGCATCCAGCCTGGGAAGAGACCCGCAAGCCTCTCGCAGCTGCATGGCAGACTGCAACTGGAGAGCGCTTCTATACCGTCAACGTGCATTTCAGCTCGAAGCGCGACAGCTCCTCTGCGCAGGGTGATGCACGCCCACCTGTGAACGGACATGCAGAGCGTCGCCAGAGTCAAGCTAACGTTACGGCGGTATGTCGTTCACGTCCACACAACCAGAGGTATCTCAATTGAACCGATGCCCTACGCAGACATTCGTGCGCTCCCTCCTAGAATTCGCGCCCGACGCGAGCGTCATTGTTGGAGGGGACATGAACGAGTACCTTGCCGCGCGGGCTGTGCTGCACCCGCTTTCCACCGTGTTGCATGACGCGAACGAGGTCGCAGGTGTGCCTCTGCAGGAGCGATACACGTACGTGTATGACCAGCACACACAGGAGATTGACCACGTCCTCGTGTCGAACGCGATCGCTGACAGGGAAGGAGGGGTGGAGGTTGAGCATGTCCACGTGAATACTTGGGCAGAGAGCTACGGTGGGCGCGCTAGCGACCACGACCCCACAGTCGTGCGTTTGTGGGTATGTGACCCGGCAGACTCGGGTGAGTCCTGTATTGTCAGCGTAAGGTTTTGTCAATTGCCACTAACACAGGCCCATCACATAGATGCCACAGAAGAGTTGGGTGCCGACCATGGCCAGATTGTTCTCTAGTGGTCCCGCCATGCCTGATGTTGTCCCACTGTCTGGCCCCGGTGGCACAATGCCTGTATGATACCGGTTGTGGATTGTAATCCATGTTCCAATAACAGCTTGCTACTCTTACATGACATTGACGCTGGCTCAGACAGACAGGAGAAACTTCCCGGTGCACTTTAGATGTAACGGAAAATATTGGCCTTCTACACCGACAAATCGCGTCAAGCTGATCCGCGTGGATGAAGCCAAGTAATCACAACATTGCGCCGATACCCTTCCGCAACCTGACCGTCCTCGAACTCTGCGTTCGCAAGAGAGCCCTGACGCTCCTGCCAGCGTCTCATGATAGCCGCATCTCGCTCTGCGATCGTCATCTTTGGTTTCGGCAGCCCATCTGTAGGGTCCTGCCTGGGAGTAGTGCTATCGCTGGCACATCTCGGGTCTCTTCTCGCCGAGTCTTGAGGATGGTCGCGGTCTTCAGGCTGTTCGAGTTGCGGTGAGGAAACACGTGCTGACGGGTGACTGCAGAGCTGCCATACCTTAGTATTGGTCTGGGCAGTTTCCACATTCGCTTGGACTAGACTCCTTGAAAAAGCGCGGGGGATCCTGCCGCGGCAATGTAATAGAGATGCAGCTTGAGACTGAGAATCGGTGACGACACCAAAGCCACAGCGTGACGGGTGTAGCGCGTTACGCGTAACGTGACCATGGCTCACATGAGCGCGTCGCAACGGACCGATAAGGCCGAGCTCGCTTCAGCAGCAGCTGCAGCGTGTGGCTTCAGGCTGGCTCATTCTTGGCTTACTCTGGTCTGCACGACGATTGTCGGGCAGACGCTCCAGTGTACACAGTTCTCTGTACTCTTCATTATCTACCACCCAACTTCCGCCAGTATCTGCCAAACTATATCATGTCGAACGAAGACATAGGTTCTCCCTCCGCAAGCTCTCCCTCTGAGCAACCGCACATTGTCTCCTTAGTATGCCAAGCCAAGAAAGCTCTACAGCAGGGCGAACAGTTGTGCATGGACGCACATACACTCTCCAACGCATCTGCCCAGACTGTAGTAGACATCCTGGCTCTCGACGCACAGGTCCGTTGGATGTCGGAAGCCGTCCTCGATCAGCTCAAGGTAAGCATGCAACGTCAACCGGAGGTAGCCAGCACTGGAACAGCGCGCACGGGTAGCTTGCCGCACAAGTAGCGAAGAGTATAGAGCAGAAGCGCTCAGAGTTAGAGGGCCAAGTACAGGTGCGCTCTCCTCTCGTCGTGCCCGTCCGCACTGACTAGACTCTGCATTCGCAGGAATGGGACACCCTGCGCTCCCAACGCAGCGACGCGCTGGACTCTGTGCTGGAATCCCTTGGTAGCCAATATGTCCCGCCCGACTTCCACACCGTATCCGTCGACTCTTCACCATTCGGGAGCCAGAATGGCTCCGAGGACGAGAATGAGGACGACGGCACACCTTTCGGTCTTCCAAAGTCCACTTCGGATCCGCGGCAGAGTCCGACAGACACTATCAGGAATAGGTCCCCGCTCGCGAAGCTGGACGAGAAGAAGAGCAAGAGAATGGACAGGCGAAGGTGGAAGACGCTGAGCGACTTCGTGGACGAGCGGGCAATAGAGGACCTGTTGGATACTATCGAGACGGACAGGCAGGGTCTTGATGTAGGTCCTCGTCATCTGACTGTCTCTATCTCTGTGAATCACGCGTTCATCAGGATATTCTTGCTCAAACAAGCGACCATCCTGAACATTTGTTGAGCGCGATAGAGGCCATCAGGAATTCGATACCAGAACCAACTGAGCTGCCGGCCTTTGACGCAATATTTCAGGCACAAGAGGACACCTCCAGTACGATGGCAAAGCATCTAGAGTCGCTCGCCCACCACTACCGCAATATGCAGGACGCCATGCACGACTTTGAAGCAGGGGAAGAGTTCAACGAGGAAGATATGCAAGGTATACATGTGCCACCTCCGCGGATGACTCCATGTTTTGACTGTCTTTGGTAGGCATGAATTCAGACGCAGACGCACTACCTGGCATCATCATCGAACTTGAGGAGGGCGTTCGCTCAATAGAGGCTTACCGGTATGTCGCCGCTCACACACGTCGTTCGTGTCCACACACCGAAGGCGATGCATCGTTCCAGGAACAACTTGTTAGAGACCAAGACGGCTGCGCAGGAACGGGTAGAGATCCATCGACGCATACTGACCGATCTAGACGAGCTCGGGACGATCATGACGGATATGCTAGAGCAGCAGCATGCTGTCGAGGTGCGTGGCCAGGACCTATCGCTCAAGTGATGCGACGTGCTGACCAACAACTCAGATGGAGAGCCTGGACCACCTTGAGCACCTACACTTGCAGCTCAGACCGCTCGAGGAACTGCACCACAAGTACACCTCGTATCAATACGCATACAACAAGCTCGTGCTTGAGCTCGCGCGACGGCGACAGTACCGCGAGGCCGCGCAGCGCGTCGTCGCGAACACGATCGCGGAGCTCGACGCTATGGTGGAAGGTGCGCTTGTCCCTGGCGCCAGCTTTTTCTCGATGTGCGACTTATTGTGGCTCTAGAGGAACGGATCCTCCGTGCGCAGTTCCAGGCCGAACACGGGCAGTATATCCCGGAAGACGTCTGCCTGTACATCGAGAACCCGCCCAACCGGTGGACGGTGTCCACGTGGAACGACGAGCCTCTCGAGACATTACCGGAGATTGAGAACGATCTTGTAGAAGAGGTACGTTGATCCATAGGCGCTTTGCCTGTATCTATGCATCTGACGGACGAGTCCACGAAGGCGCAGCAGCGGGTGAGCGGCGTTGAGATCGGTATAGGGGCGAGTCAGAGCCTGTAATATCGACGCTCGTACTTCGGCTGAGGGGCGCAGTGATGGTATTTTCTGAGCTGTTGTCACCGTGCGCACATTTTATTGAGCAAGGTCGAATGGGAGCGCTCCCGATCCACGTTCACTTGGTCCATGGTACAACTCTTGGTCGCTATCATTGCCGTCCTACCCAATATGCAACTTCTGTGTGATTTTTTCTGGTCAAGTGTTTTTTGAGCTCGGATCCCCCAGTGAGCTCATGAGATCGGGGCCGTAGCGCACTGGGTGTCCTAGGGAAACGAGAAACCCTCCCTCCTCATCGACGTTTGTGCTGTGTTGATCGACCTGACTAGAGGGCACACCGACATGTTCATGTCTAGGTTGGTCCGGCTGTCATTTGCGTCACCACATAGGCCGCTGCTACCGCTACGGGAGAAGACAGGATGCGTAGGCACTCATCCAGTGAATGTTCACCATGACACACCATGTACGACCCATGCAAAAGCCCGAGCTTCGTTGAGATTGCGAGGACAATGCCAAAAGGCTCGTCAGAAGGACTAGGAAGTGCACCGACGATGGCCGTCTGACCATTCACCGTATCTGCCGCGGCACCAACATCACTCGCGCACCATGAATCCGTGTCGAATACGTACGAAGATGTACATATGCCATTGGTGATATACAAATACAAGCTAACCAATCCATCCTTTCGCTCCCCATTTTGGGGCGTTCGTTGTTCGAACTCCAGTTGTCATACGTTCACAGCACTCTGCCGCACAATTTGTCGGGGGCATACGCCCACCCCTCATTCCTCGACTTCGCCCTCGACTTCGCCCTCGCCGCCAGCGGGTTCGCCATGGAGCTCCACATCCTCAGCCCAGCCGAAGCATGGTTTGTTCCGCACCCACACGGGCTTCATCTGTTGAACGCATTTCAGGTATTCCGAATCCTGCCTCGCATGCTCTTCGAGTATGCCGCGAGTAGCGAGCAGAGAGGCGTATTGGTGCTTTTGTTGGGATCCTATGACCCCGTAGATGTCGGATGAGCAACCGTATGCCTTGATCTCGTAGCGAGGGGCCCCTGACGTGTCGCTCTCGGAACGAAGATTAGGGGGGCTTGTACGCGCAGATACCACGAAACCGGTGGAGGATCGCTGAGCGTTGCCCTCCACGTCGAGATTGTCACGAATGCCGACCTGCATCTCAATGATAATGTAGGGATGGTCGGTTATCATCCCTTTCGAGGCTTTAACGAACAAGGTTCTCTTCGCTACCCGTGCCTTGACTTGGATTAGGATGAACGTGACATGCGAGGGGTCAATCTTCGTGTCCTTCATCAACACCGGGATCGCGACGTCCCAGCTGGGCTGCGAGTGGTAGCCTTGGAACGCCATGCCCCGTGCGAGAGCCGCGGCGCCGGCGTGCGTGTCGACCATATCCTTGCGACCGAGCCGTACGAAGTGCGAAAAACGTACATAGGCCCCATCGAATGCCTTGTCAAGAGTGACCGGCTGATCGACGTGACGCGCATTAGCAGGAAAACAATTCCGGATGCTCTCGTGGTGATTCGCAGCGAAGAGAGCTTGCAAGAACGTCAGGACGGGGACTTTCTGGCTCCAGTTGGTCGCCGCTGGAGGATCGCTCAGCGAGCGCTGCGGGAGCGGGGCTTGCGCCTTATCATGCGCGAGGATCAGGAGGAGCCGGGCAACGAGCTCTCCCCGCTGGCCCTTGTCCAACAGCCCGTGCTTGAACCCCTCTGTAAGGCTACGCACTATGTCCAAGCCGAACTCGTTCATGAGTTTGGCTGCAGCGTGAGCGAGGATAGGTTCGGACGGGGTGCCTGCCCGCATGTACTCTCGATGCTGTGGGATGCTGAACGCGATGAGCGTATGATTCGATAGCAAGTTCTGCATGACGTCGCGTGCACTCTCTCGACTGATGTCGAAGTCGAGGAGAACCCGCGTGCCGAGAGCAGCCAGTTCGACCCCAAGGGATAGGATGTTGACATCGGCGGTCAGGTCTTTGTGGGCACGAGAAACCCGAACATGTTGTTCAGGAGTACGGCCAACGAGTTTCGTGAAGGCGAAGTCGGCGATCCCGGCAACAGGGCCTTGCAGCCCAGCTTTCTTGATCGCCTGCAAGCGCGCGTCGAAGCTGTTGAGATTCTCAGTGCTTAGCATGCATGGGACCATAGGATGACAACGTACACCGGTCTTCCATACTTTGCCATATACTCGGGCGTCGCTGCATCATCCAGCGTCATTGTGCCGGGTCTGTATATCGGTCGTCCTTGTAGGCTGATACTACAGTCAAAGGGCACCTCTGTCCAGGGTGCCTGATGGAAAGCGTAAGGGCCTGCGCCACGCGCAGAGTTGACGCGACGATGCGCGGGAGCGTGAAGGTCGAGGCGCGAGTGTGTTGAGAGTGTGATAATGAAGTACGGGTTCTGCGGTTGAAAGTCTTGTAGCGCGGAGAGCAAGACGTCGTAACATGTTGATCCGTCATCAACGGAGACGCTTGACAATCCGTCTACTTCGTCGAGTGTGAAGAGGATCAAGATCGAGGGAGCAGTCACGTCCGTTGAGGGAGCAGCCACGCCCGTTGAGGGAGCAGTCACGCCCGTTGAGACGCGGCTTTTGATTGCGTCCTCCAGGGGCTGGAGACCGTTCTTGAGGTAAGCCTCGAATTCTGTCTCTTTCGGGACATTGTCCTTCGTCGGCGCATTCTACGTTGATGGGTGAGCTTCAGACGGACAATCGCACTGTAGATTCCGACTGACCGCAACACACTTCTTGTTCATCTCCGCTCGCCTACTTTCCGTAGCTTCACCGGACTCTGACAGGTATGCTCGCCAGGCGCATGCGAGCTCACTGAACGATTTGTATTTTTTGCCGGGCGCCATCGCTTGTAGATACTCGACGGCAGTCTCTACTAGCCTGCGTAGGAACCAGCGATGTCGCGCTTTGGCCAGATTTCGATCACTCGTAGCTGTCAGGTACTCAGCGACTTTCCCGTCAGGCTCCGGGTAGACTGCAAAGCTCATGGACATTGTCATTCACGCACATTATGAGATGATGACTCACCACTACTCTTATTCTCCAGCCGTCCATGGAAGTTGAGTGGTAGCGTGAAGATGAGACTTGCAACCTCATGAGCCAGTCTGGACTTGCCAGTCCCCGAGCTCTGGATGATGGGCAGGATGTTGTGGTATGGCCCACTACCGGGGAATGAGGTTTTTCCTGCCTTGACATCCATGATCCACTTATAGAGATATTTGTGATACTCTCCGACGAATGGCGTGCCCCACGCTGTTCTGCTTGCTAGATCATCACAAGCAGCCACTATGTAAACGTTGGCCAAATCGTAGGCAAGCAGTACGCACCTTGGCCTGAGGGGCGATGGATATGTTGTGTGGGCTCGCATCAGCTGTTTCGACGGGCATATCCGAGCAAAGTCCACGTACGTTCGTTCAAAGCCTCTGCAGGCAATTCTGTGGGATCGAAGTGGAAACGGTTCTGGAATAGCTCTGAGGAGACTAGATGAGCGCTACAGAGTAATTGAGGTTATGATGCACTCACTGAACCGCCGGACCTCCTTGAATGTCGCTTGTTCGCCCTGCGCGATCAGAGTGTCGAGCAGCTTGCAGACGAGTTGTCCCAGTCGCGAGTCCTGGACCTTGACCCAATCTTCGGAGATATCGTTGACTGTCTGAAAGGGTGCGGCATCTTTGGCGATGTCACACAAAGCGTAGAACGTGTCCCCGAGGCTGAGCGGCCAGTACCGCCTGATCTTAGGAAACACCTTCTTGTCGGCTTCACGATGCGCCTCATCGGACATTCTATCTTCATCCGCAGCAATGCGTTCAAACGCCCATTTCCCTGTTGTCCAGGCGGCACGGTCGATCTCTGCGAGCAGGGATCTCACATTTGGGGAATCGTCCATGGTGCCGCGTCGATGGTGGTATGGAAGTAATGTGCTGACTGAGCTCGATAGATGGTGAAGGGGACGATACGGTTGTGGATAGCGCAGAAAGTCGTTGAGTTCGATGTACCGTCCGTCGCAATATATAGCTTGGAACTACCTCGGAACGTGTTGTGCTGCAGCGGATCGATGATCGATGATTCCACACAAGGAGCTGCACGTTGCAGTGCACAAGGAGGCACAAGGTCGGACTTGTGCCGGCCGGCTTGTAACCAAGCGTCGTTGACATTAGTTAGCGCTGAAGCACTGCTGCTGCAGGATCAGCGCTTCAGCACCGAAGTTGGGGGTCTGTGATCACTCAAGCACATGGTGCAGCGAGATGATATGCAACACGTGGTCGCGGAAATGTGCACATACACAATGAAGATGATAGTTGCAATGACATTCACAAAAAGCGAGCACCAGAAGTTCATCACAGCCACTAGAAGGACGCAACGATGTTCGTACGTTGCTCGAAACAATAGCTAGCAGACCTTCAAACAACGAACACTCCTTCGACGGGATGCTGAACAGACTCGGCACCTTGCAACACAGAATCTGCTGCCCAATCATAGCACGCCGGTATACGATCCCATGCCGCCTTCATGCGTTGGACGTACGCGATGCCCACCGCACCTTGACGAGCATGTTGTGAGATGATCGGATCGGACGACAAGAGAGATGCATAGTGTTCTTTGTTCTCCTCATCAATGGCCTTGTAGACCGCCGGTGAGCAGCCGTACGCGGCGAGTTTGTAACAAGCGTGCGCAGGTTTCCCTTCGTCGGCCCTATCCCCATCGCTACTGTCTGAAGTCTTCGCCATCGATGCACCGCCGTGGTCGGCCTCCAACTGCATCACCAGGTGGATAGTAGGGTGCTTGCGCGTCAAGCCGTTGAAGATCTCGTCCATGTCGTCCGCATCGGGTGCGCATGAGGGCTCGTAGCCTGTCTTCAGTTGGACAAAGATGTACGACATCACATCCACGTCGAGCGGAGCATCATGCATGACAATGGGAACCGCGATATCGGCAAAGTCTCGCCGGGGATTGATCAGAAGCGCGCATCCGCGCACCATGGCAGCCAGCGCATCGTTGACATCGAGAGTACCATCGCCGTCGTGAGGAAAGAAGTGTGTGAAGCGCACGAAGGCGTCCGCGA
Organism: Trametes cubensis; assembly: GCA_029747595.1. Taxonomy (NCBI): domain Eukaryota; kingdom Fungi; phylum Basidiomycota; class Agaricomycetes; order Polyporales; family Polyporaceae; genus Trametes; species Trametes cubensis. The sequence continues at coordinate 14,910 of JAPEVG010000500.1, forward strand.
AGGCGTCCTGCAGCGGCGGCGCACCGGGAGGTGCGCTCTGCAGTACCGTATCATGCCATCTGTCCGCGAAGAGTGCACGGAGGAACACGACGACCGGCACCGCACGGCTGTAGGAGGTTCGCTCCTCGGGACCACGCTGTAGAGCGCCTGCGCGGTCGTATGCGAACGTGAGGAGCGTGCGGGCCGCGAGCTCACCGCGCGGGCCTGTGTGGAGGAGCCCATCCTTGACGAATTGCGCAAGGTCGACCAGCCACTCTATACGCTTTTTGTTCATCGCCCAGGCTGCGGCCTCTACCAGGAGCGGTTCCGACGACGTTCCAGACTCAATAAACTCGTTATGGGTCGGCATGTCGTATACGAGGCGCATGTGGCTACAGACCAGCGACTCCGTCAGACTGCGCGACGCAGAGCGTGAAAGGTCGAACTCCAAGTGCAAGCGCGTGCTCAAGATAGCCCAGATCATAGCCTCACTGGCGCCGTCTTCGTGTATGAACCGATAAGGAAAGATATAGCAAAGGAGCTTGACGAGAGCGAAAGATACGGTCTCCAGGATGACACTTTGAAGATCGTGGGTTTGGGCGGCAAGGAGACGAGTCGCGAACCTGAACATCCAGTCAGTCACCATGCAACGCGAATGAACAATTGACGTCTCACAATGGTCGCCCAAACTTGGCCATGAATGTCGGTTCTGCAACATCGGCGACTTTCACTGTGCCAGGAGTGAAGAGAGGTCCGGAAAGGGGCACATCGAAGGGGAGTTGGGTGTACGGTTTCTGGTGTCGAATTGGTGAGCCAGTCCGCCGCACGACGAACGGGTCGGTGGACATGGTCAGCAGGAATATGGGTTCTGAGGGACCTAGATCGGTGAAGCTGTCCAACAACGCATCGTAGACAGTGGTTTTCAGATGGTCTCCGAGTTCCATGGTGGACACATCAGAAACCTCGTCGATGTATATCAAAATGACAACGTCTGGATTCTTGAAGTCGTGCGCTAGACGCGACCGTATGGCAGCTGCAAGGTGACGGGGGCCGTCCTCAGAGGCATTCGCCTTCAGTCTCTCGTGAATCTGTTCCGCACGTCTGTGTTGATCCCAGATCGTGCGAGTCGGACGCAACGACTCCAGCTCGCTATCCAGAGTGTCGACGACATGAAAAGCGGACTGCACTCAGGCAAAGTGAGCAGCATGCCCTCCGAAACGCCAGAAACAACGACTTGCCTGCTTGGCACGAGCATACAGCTGCCGCCGGATCGCACGATCATTCTCTTCGAGGTAGCATCTCCACGCCACAGCAAGCTCTGTTTCATCTGTGAAGATGGTCCCCGGGGAGAATTCCGCTATGTATTCCGCCGCAATGCGAAATACTTCTATCCAAAAGGCAAGGAGCAACGCATTCGTATTCTTCCTCTTTGCGGCGTGCATCACCCGGCGAGCTTCACGATCAGGGTACGGATATGCTGTCTCGGACTTTGTTGTCAGGAAGGCAGGTTCGAGCATGATGCGCACGCGCGTACATACCCGTGAAATCGCCGGCAGGACGTATGTTCATTGGTATCGTCATGAAGAATTTGGAGACTTCGTGGGCAAGTCTCGACTTGCCTGTACCGGAACTCTGAATGATTGGGAGGATGTTCTTGTACGGTGTGCCATTGGCTTCTTTCTTCATGCTCAAGATGGCACTGGCCAGCTTCTTATCGTAATCGCCGATGTATGGCGCCTCCCACGACACCCGCGTCGCTGTACAGCCGTGGAGTTAGGCGTAGGACTCCAGATGAACCAGATACCAACCTTCCTCTGGGCGGTGGAGGTCGTCAGCTCAATAGTTGGCGAAAAGATTCATGTAACATACTCTGTACCCAGTAGAAATATCCACGGTCACGATTATCATCTGAGTCACTGTCAGTGTCCATGATCAGGATTCAGGATATCTAGCACGAGATGTTGAGAGAGAAACAGAGAGAAACCCGCGACAGCTAGTGGAATCGTGGATCCGAGGAATCAAACAAGCAAGTGCATGGTGTCTTCGTATGGAAGGTGGCTCTCAGGGTCCTAAGCCGCTCGCGAAAACAAAAACATACCCCGGCCCAGGTTCGAACTGAGGACCTTCTGAGAGGATAATACGTGCAAAAAGCAAGTGCGCCATCAGTCCCTATGAAGGGGTTTGCTTAGTTACCATATCAGGTTATTCTGATCTATTGTTATTCTCTCGCGTGGTGCTCATGCTCATGCTCATGCGCAGTCTACATAGGTCTGCACGCTACGACCATGTCCCTCCTCGCTCCCATCATCTGCGACAACGGCACGGGCTATTCCAAAGTCGGGTATGTAGTTTCAACTTGTATTATATCTGTGTGAATGCTTAGCTACCTGCACAGATTCGCCGGCAATTCGGATCCGTCGTTGTGAGTGTACTCAGTGCCAAATCCCAAATCCCTTGATGTCACTCACACGCGACCCAGTGTATTCCCGACCGCAATAACAACGCGTGGGCCTGCCGCGCAACCCAGTCGGACTGGCCCCGCACTCCCCTCGAAGCCCGGCCATCTTGCGTCGAAGCGCGGCGTCGAGGATCTTGACTTCTTCATCGGCGATGAGGCCGTCGCCAACGCGCAGACCCCAGGCTATGGCATCAACTACCCCATCCGCCATGGCCAGATCGAGAACTGGGACCATATGGAGCGGTACTGGGAGCAGACGATCTTTAAATACCTTCGTGCGGAGCCCGAGGACCATTACTTCCTCTTGGTGCGTGCTATATCGCGCATATACTCGCGCGCACCTTGCGTGAGCGCATGATTCGACTGATCGTGCATGATACGTAGACCGAACCCCCACTTAACCCACCTGAGAACCGTGAACAAACCGCGGAGATCTTCTTTGAGTCGTTTAACATCAAGGGCCTGTACATCGCTGTACAGGCTGTCCTTGCTCTGGCCGCTTCGTGGTCCTCAAACCGCGTTACCGACCGTACACTCACGGGCACGGTCATTGACTCTGGAGATGGTGTCACGCATGTCATCCCGTGTGCAGAGGGGTACGTGATCGGGAGCGCGATCAAACATATTCCTATCGCCGGTCGCGACATCACGCAATTCGTCTTGAACCTCCTCCGTGAGCGCGGGGAGCTCACAAACGTTCCTCCCGAGGAGCACCTGAAGATTGCTGGGAAAATCAAGGAGAACTATAGCTACGTCTGCCAGGACATCGTAAAGGAGTTCCGGAAGTATGACCAAGAGCCGTACAAGTACTTTGCGCGTTACGAGGGTGAACATGCGGTTACTGGTCGGGTGCGTGAACTCGGTTGCGTAGGTTGTGCGAGACGATTATTGACGAATGAGACAGAAATACGAGCTCGACGTCGGCTACGAGCGATTCCTTGCGCCTGAGATCTTCTTCAACCCTGAGATCTATTCATCCGACTTTTTGACCCCTCTGCCTGAAGTCGTCGACAACGTGATCCAGCAGTCCCCCATAGATGTTCGTCGCGGACTCTATAAGGTCTGTCACCCCGTTCAGCCCCGTTGACAGACAGTCCTCTCACTCTTGTGTCATGGCAGAACATTGTGCTCTCTGGCGGCTCCACCATGTTCCAGCATTTCGGACAGCGTCTCAAACGTGACATCAAGCAGCTTGTTGACCGGCGTCTGGACGCCAGTGCAGCTGCCAGTGGCAGCCAGCAGAGAGTATGTACCGATATTGTCTATCGTGATGTAAACCCAACAGCTGACTCCCCTGCCAGTCCTCGGGTGTCGACGTCGAGGTCATATCTCACAAGCGTCAACGGTTGGTTTTCACTGTAGTATTGACAGCCACTCGCATGCTGACTTCGGTCTGTCAGCTACGCTGTCTGGTTCGGTGGCTCCCTGCTTGCGTCTTTGGTACGGCTCATTGCGGCGACATCGCATACGTGCCCTCCGCTGACCCCACCTCCTAGCCCGAGTTCTACTCGTTCTGCCACACGAAGGCCCAATACGACGAGATCGGCCCGAGCATCTGCAGGCGGTACCAGATCTTCGGCAGCGCGACTTGAACGTGCCTTCAGACCTCCCAGAAGGATGTATGTCACCAACCGGAATGGAATATCAATGTAGTTTATGCTGCTCGCGTGCGGGCGCAAGGAATATGATGGGTCATATACCACGAAGCCTGCCTTCTCTGTGAGTGCGACTTGAATGGTTGCGCTACAAGTACACGTATCCTTTTTCGTCCGCCAGCCCAAGTATACGACTAGCTAGAGCAGCTGCATTGGAAGCCGAGCAGCTTCCGCTCGCCCACGCCGCAGTACCTCCTTTCCTCCCTCACCTCCAGATCGAGCGTGCTTTCGTCGCCGTCGAAGCCTTCTGCGCCCCACGGCTCGAAAGGATTGCAAGCCATCTGTAAGACAATGTGTGATAGTCAGAGGAGCCATCGTCTCCCTGCGATACAACGCCGAGCCACTCACATGGAGTACCTTGCGCAACACGCGCTTCCCGCTCYCCGTGTCCGCCTCGACCTTCTTGATGACTTCCTCTAGCACCCACTGGCGGAGCACGAACCGCGGATTCGCCTTCCTCGCCGCGTCTTCCCTCTGCGCGTCGACGTCCGGGCCGGTGGCTTCCCACAGCGCGCGCTCGCTCTCGACCCGTCCCGCGAATTTGGCTAGCCAGACCTTCCAGGCTGCCGTCGCCCGCGCGCGGTCCATGCGCTCCGGCTCCGCGCACAGSRTGAGCACGCTCTCGACGAACACGTGCAGCGCGCCCTCGTCGGCGGCGAGCGCAGGGCGGAAGGACGCGAGGCGGCGGAACGTCGCGTGGAAGTCGAGGCGGTGGTCCTCCATGAGGTCGAGCAGCGGGCGCGTGAAGAGCAGCTCGTCGTCCTCGTCGAGCCGGCGCAGGGCAAGCCGGCGGTGCATGAGCCGACCGTACTCGACTGCGCAGGCCTCCTGGGCGACGCGCTCCATCTCGTCCTTGGTGAGCGCGAGGCCTGAGTCGGTCCAGGCTTTGAGCTGCTCGGGGGACGCAGAGTCGGCCCAGCCGGGGGAAACGGCCTTGCCGCCGAGCTCGTGCTCAGCGCCGATGAGCGGCGCGAGCGCATTCAGGAGCGCGCGTAGGGCGTAGATTCTGTGATTAGGTTGATTAGCGAGGCGAAGTATGACCTGGTTGACCGTTGCCAGTTGGTGAGCGCGTCTTACATCATGGAGGGTTGGTACTACGGATGGAAGAGTAAGTGCTGGGTTCACTATATGGGGCATCGAGGTCGTACCTTGTATGCATACCTGCCCCCGTCGTCGCTGTGATTGCATATGTGGAACGGGTCGAACACGTCCATGAACGCGTAGGGACCTGTGAACCCCCGCTATCAGAAACTCACCCGACGTGTACAAAGTACTCACCGTAGTCAATCGTCAAACCGAGTATCGACACGCTGCGAGCAGGCGTGAGCACACCAACCGACAAGATTACCTGGGCTGACGTACTTGTCCGTATTGATGACTCCATGCATGAAGCCATACGCCTGCCATCCCGCCACCATCTTCGCGTTCCTCCTCGCGGCCTCCAACACGACCTCCTTTCCCCACGCATCCCCAGGCCCGTCCACTCCAGGATCCCCGCGCCAGCGGATGCTCTGCAGCCTGAGCACCCGCCGCGCGGTCCACTCGCCGAGGACGCGGAGGCCGTCGAAGTGCGCAGGCTGCTGGCCGCCCCCGAAGAAGAACATGTTCGCGGGCGGGTTGAACGCCTCGAAGTTGCCGATGCGGAGGAACGAGGGCGCGACGCGCGTGAGGATGCACGCGGACTCGACGCGTTCGCGCTCGACGGGGAGCTGCGGGAGCGAGACGAGGGAGAGTGAGCGCGTGGTCGGAATAGAGAGCGCGTGCATGGCTGTGGGTGCGTCAACGTGAGCGGGCGCTGGCAGTGCGAAGGAGTAAGGACGTGCCTTCAGAGCAGAGGAACTCGCGGATGGACGAGCGGAGGACGGCTAGACCATCCGCCATTCGCGAGAACGGCGTTCTCCCAGCGCCCTTGAGCTGTAACTCGAATACCGTGTCCGGGTCGTCCGGGTGCGGTGTGCTTACTACATACACGGACACAAGGGCCCACGGTGCTCAGTGCTCTTCGGTTTGGATGGACAACAAGGAAAGGGTACCTACGGAGGGATATTGCCCGCCCGTCACCCAGTTGCCCTGCGAAGGTACCAAACTGGTGCCCGCTATAACGTAGGGACCACGGCGCCCACTGCGTCTGCGGATCGTCGCCGTCGCCGTTCATGAGGAGCGTATGCCCGCTGAGAACATCGATGAGCTCTTGCCGTGCTGCTGCCGCGTCTGTGCTTGTCGACGTATCTCGTTCCTTTGCGGGCGCACGCGAGCTCTCCGTCCCCTGGTCTGGCGGTACAGCAGAAAGCGATGGAGAGCCCAGGAGGTCGAATGCGTCTCCAACGTCAAGTTGCGGCACACAGTCCCTCCAGCCCGTCTCCGCGAGCCCGATTAGCACGCGCTCCTCGTTCCTCTTCTCCGATACATACTTCTTCAGTCCCCCTTCGCTCGATTCGCCCTGCTCTGCCCCATGACCCTCCTGCACGGCTGCCCTCGATACCTCCTGCAGCGCCTCCCTGTCCACAAGCCACCGCTCGACAGCCGCGACCTGCGCCTCGCCGTCCGCGTCCNTCCTCGGGGTACTCGACGCGGAACGGGAACGGGAGCGGGCACGGCGCGACG